>CM064884.1:65544310-65635412 GCA_003313485.2 Penstemon barbatus | reverse complement strand
TGTGCTCTATGGTACTTACAGTATTGATCGTAGTTTCGAGACCCTGGTCTCGGCTGCGCGATTTTCCTCGCCTCGGGAATCCAGTTATTTCTTTCTAGAACTTCCAATATTTCTTCCATTGGAGCATTTAACCTTGGGTGTTCTACATGATTCACCCTGCTTCTGATTGGTTGTTCATGGTTTCTTGGTCTTTGGTAGAAATTTGGTTGCCTATCTTGGTCGACTTTGTTGTATTCCAATCGCTGGAAAACATTACCTCTCCTGGAAGATCGCTCGTAATCCAAAGATTTTTGGGCAGGAAACCTGTCATGCCGTTTGGAGCCTGAAGTTGTGGCTTTGTTTTTGTTTTTATCCTTAAAGGAATTCATCTCTTCTTGGGTCATATACTTAGACGCCAAGCTCATAATGTCGGCAAACGTTCTCGGTTGTTTTCGACTGAGGGCGTTTCCAAACTGCCTATTTTTAGTGAGGTCGAAGAGGATAGAAATTATGTAATCGATATTCGGAGAATCGATTTTGAGTAATTCCACGTTGAATCTCGCCAACCAATTTCTTAGGGACTCTCCCTCTTGTTGGTGTATGGTTCCTAGGTAGCTCATCGGAAGTTTTTGTCTCTTCTGACTGGCAAACTGCTGCGTTAGTTTATTGCATAATTCTCGGAAACTGAATATAGAGTTGGCCGGCTGTTTGGCAAACCAATCCAGCGCGAGTCCTTCGAATGTCGTCACCATTAACTTGGCGGTGAATTCGGCGGAGTGGGCATATAAATTCATTATGTTCGTAAAGCTAAAGATATAATCGTCCGGGTCGGTGGTTCCATCATATCGGGGTAGTCTTCCCGGGACCTGTCCCGCGGATTGTGCCTCTTTTATTTCCCTGCAGAAAGGAGAGCAAGCCGCAAGGCTTTCCTGGAGTTCTGCAGTCCGGGCCCATGGGTTTTGAACAGATCGTAATCGTTGTTCGAGTCGCTCCTGTACCATCCTTTCAATTTCTCTTTCTGAGAATTGAGTCGCTCTCGGTCGATCTGGGATTGCATCATCTACATCATCTTCGATTGGGATGATCGTTCGTTCTTTCGATCCGCTGCGACCCGCTTGTGGTAGTCTTCGACCAGGTCTTCTTCGGGGACGGTTATCGGAGGGTTTAGAATTGACCTGCTGTGGGCTGTGTAGCGAGCGTCGCTCACTTGCTGGGCTGTCAGCTTGTTGAGAGGTCCGTTCGTTCGGCCTTGGCATTCCTGGCGCAAGAGTTGTCCTGGGAGCCGTAACGTTTCGAGGAATTTGGTCTAAAACTAGCAATTCTTCTGGAGAGAGTGATTTGAAGAGCATTGCTATTTGTCTCAGTTTTTCCTGAGCGCCTGGGAGAGGAACGGGTATTTCGGGACTTCCGGTTCTTCTTGTATTGCACCGGTAAGACCTCCTTGGTGTTCCTGCTGACGGGAACGGGTATCTGGGAGATTTTCATTGGTGTTGGGAATGTTGTTATCGTTGTTGTCTTGTGGATCTTCCGATGTGTTATGGCCGGTGGTTGTATTGCTTCTCGCTCCAACACGAGCGCTTTTCCTTGGGCGAGCCATGTGTCAATCGAATAATTAACCTAGCCCCACGGTGGGCGCCAACTGATTTAACCGGATTTCGTCGGGTTAATTGAATATCAGTGAATTTGTGATATCGGGGGGGGGGGGGGGTTCTCGATATTTGTATATATTTTATAGGGCTCCGTTACTTTATTCCGGATGGATCGTTTGCAAAGAAAAGCAATATTTAAGAACAAGAAGTAAAACCACAAACAAAGCTAAAAACACACCAATATGGAGATCAAAAGCTATGAATAATATTGAATCTTATTCAGTTGTGCTGTAGTAAGCAGTGTATAATCATGTATTCTTGGAGTTGAGGGATTTCGTAGTTGTCTAATACAATGATTAACTAGGTATTTATACAATGCTAAACCTAGCGTTACAAGGAAACATAGTCCTAATAGGACTCGGCCCAAATATCCTTCATGGGTCCGAAGTATCGTCTTTTGATCGAAGAGAGCTGCGCTCGGCCTGGTCGATGAGATGATCTTTAAACAGCCTGATTTCGTCGATCAGATCTCAATGTCTTTAGTCGATGGTACAGTATGTAGGGTGCGAAATAGCCCCCATCAGCCCCATAGGTAAATGGAGTGACGGATTATTTTCCGTTAATAAATATAGCGACAATATATGTTTTGTTGGTAATTCTGTTGGAAAATGTTGTACAATTTTGTTGTTGGTAATTCTGTTGGAATATTACTAACAGAATTCCGTCGCCTTAGATTTTAATCATGTCGCCAATTGGTTGGAACACTGCAACGAATTTTGAATCAGAGTTATATATTACGTCGGCAAATCCGTTGGAAATATTATGTCGGCATAAATATGTTGGTAGTGGTGTGATTATTGCCCGGGCGCTTAGGCAAGGCCTAGGCGAGCAATTAACCCCTGCGCGTGCGCCTGTGCTACTCCTAGGCAGTTCGCCCGGGCGCTTAGGCAACGAATTGGTTGGAACACTGCAACGAATTTTGAAACAGAATTATATATTATGTCGGCAAATCCGTTGGAAATATTATGTCGGCATAAATATGTTGGTATTGGTGTGATTATTGCCCGGGCGCTTAGGCAAGGCCTAGGCGAGCAATTAACCCCTTCGCGTGCGCCTGAGCTACTCCTAGGCGGTTCGCCCGGGCGCTTAGGCAACGCCTAGGCGAGCCAGTTAACCCCCGCCGCTTGTACGCATAGGCGGTTCACACTTGCCTGGGCACCTGGGCTGCGCCTAGGCGATGAGGCAGTAGGCATGGCCTAGGGAGCAATTATCGCTTGGGCTACGCCTAGGCTGTTGACCATCGCCTGAGCACCTAGTCTATGGGACGACGACTAGGCGGGGTATGTTTTAATTAGATTGTAAGAGGTGGGATTTCAACCCTTGACCTCATGTTTTGCTTGTATAGATAAGATGTTGCAACCAGTTGAGCTGGACAACTTTATTGATATATATATATACATATATATATATATATATATATATATATATATATATATATATATATATACATATATATATATATATATATATATATAATTGTGGGATTTCAACCCTTGACCTCATGTTTTGCTTGTATAGATAAGATGTTGCAACCAGTTGAGCTGGACAACTTTATTGATATATATATATATATAATTGCATGCTTATCTCTTATGTTAAGTTAAATAATAAAAATATCCTTGAGGTTTCAATAATTACCAAGACATCTCATATTTTAATTGTTGTTTAAAAGTTTCATTAATAAAAAAAAAAAAAAAAAGAGAATTTTATCATTTGTTCTTCTTTAAAATTATATTTTATAAAAATTATAATAATTTCGTATTTTCTCCATATTTTAAATTATATTTTATAAAAATAAACTGTTAAAAGATCATAATACCCTAAGAGTAGTCAAAGACAAATTTAATGAGTTAAGTAGTTGAACTAATCATAATTTTTAAATAAAACTATAGTTAAAATCTAACAATGATTTGATAGAATAAATAACTCAACATCTAAGCGCGATAATTGATGGTACTAGTTGAGCAAATGGCGAGTCTGGTATTGATTAATCATAAAATATATTATTTTAACACTGGAAAAGGGAGGGTAAGGTATATATAGAAAAATTATTATTTTTAGTTTTAAAATTTAGTTATTCGTATAAATAAAGATTAAATTGAATATTGTTAAATACTTGTACTTTTTCTCAAAAGAGTTTTAAAATAAATTTATTTTTAATAATCTAAAAATTAATTAGTTCTGTTTGCAGATAATTGTGAACTTTAATAAATTACATAAGCTTTATTGGAATTATGTTGTTGATGACGGTTCTTTTTGTTAAAGGTCAAAAACAGAATTGCTATGCACAATATATTTGCTTATATCCGTTGGTAATTTGTCGTTATTCTTTACGACAATAATTTATTTTATAGTTTTTCAGTTGCATTGTTGTCACTAACACCAAAATAGTGAGGAAATTTAATACTTTAATAGAATTTCTACGAAATTTTCTTATGATATTCTATTAGTGATTGTCGCTATTATCGAATGTATATTTTTTTATTTGTAATTTCATTATTATTCAGTTATAAATTCGTTACTAATAAAGATTTTGTTGTATGGAATATTTTTTCTTCAAACTTAATAACCAAATTCCTACAACAACAAAAAAATATATCATGATGTTCCATTAGTAATTTGTCGCTACCAAATGAGGACATTTTATATTTAGTTATGTTAGTATTCATTATAAATTTGTTACTAAGAGTGATAATTTTTTCTGTTAGAGTTATGACATCGCTGTTAGTTTATAGTTGTGACAGTTTAACAACATAATTTCTAGACATATTCTTTTTATTTTATATGCTTTAGTAATTTGTCATTATTTTTGTAAAAATATATTTTTCTTTTATTTTCGTCGTTGTTCATTTGCAAATCTGTAACTGACTTAAACATAGTGACGGAATATTTTCCATTGGAATGATTTCATCGCTATGGATCAATATTTCTTACAACTTAACAACGGAATACCTACGGTAAATATTTTGTTTAGATATTTAGTTGGTAATTTGTCACTATTATTGATGGAACATCGTTTCCATCATTGTTTAGTTACAAATCTGTAAGTGACTAAAACAATATTGACGAATTATAATCCAATGGAATGATTATGTCGCTATTGATCAATTTTTCCTACAACTTAACAACAGAAACTACGAAAAATATTTTTTTAGATATTTTGTTGGTAATTTATCGCTACTATTGATGGAATATTGTTTCTGTTGGTATTTTGTTATAAGTTTGTTACTAATAGTGAATAGTTTTTATTTTCGTTGGAATCATGGTGTTGCTGAAGACCCTTTTTTTTGTTGGCATTCATGAGCAGGGCCGGCCCTAGAAAAAATTCTCTCTCCCTCTCCCGCACAGAAATCGGCCGAACCCCCTCTTCCACTTTGGAAGAATTTTTCGATTTCTATTCGCTCCCAATTCGTTCTCTAAGCCTAGATATTAATATACCCTATGTTCTAGCTGATTAGGTTATATTAATTTTCGTAATATTGTGGTGTATCAACTCGTAGAGGCGCAACACGTGGTGCGCTACTAGCAGGACTTGGGATCGATCCAACCGAGGGAGAAAACGCAACTTTGCTGAGCTACTTGGATTTGCAAGGAGACAAGTATAATTTGGATCTAATTATTCTTGTCGTTTTAATATTCATATATATACACCTAGGGTAGTATCCTGGCAAGATTCCGTAAGATGTCCTAAAATTTTAAATTCCGTTGTGCCTAGGGCTGTTTATCTTATCGAATCTCAACAGTGGTATCAGAGCCAACTCTAGGCTTTGTATATATATGAATTTGCAAATTATGTGTTATAAATCATATGTTTAATTTATGTGTGGCTGATTCTTTAACTTTGCATGTTTTAGGACGTAGATCTGTTAACTTAGAGTTAATGTAAAATTTTGATTCGAAAATTTTATCATGTTAATTTTAATTTTGGATTAGGATTTATTTGAATCTGAATTTAATTAAATCATAAGTAATCGAAACAAAAAAAATATTATTAGACCCAACCCGCGGTGGCACGCGGCGGTGCATGGCAGCGCACCGCGGCTAGGCGGCCACCGCAAGCCGCTGCCCAAGACAGCGTGTGAGCAGCACGCTGGCCGCACACGCGGCACGCGGCAGCAGCCTACGGGCTGTTGTCTGTGTGCTGTTGTGCGCGGCTGCCTGCTGCCGCACGCATCCACGCGCAGCGACGGCACACTCGCGGACTTCGTGGCCGCGCGTGTGCTGTCCACGTGGCAGTCCTCGATTGGCCTCGATGGTTGATTTCTGGTTGGACTCTAATTCTGCCTATTTTGGAAATTCTGAAAAACTTAGAATTTTGGGAGATTAGAAACTTGGAGTTTTTGGATAAGGTAGTTATCTTGTTAGATTTAAAAACTACCTTAATTAAACTAATCAAATCAAAATAGGATTATCTTGAGAATCTTGGAGATTTAGGAACATTGGGAAACTTAGAATTTTGGATAAGATAGGAATCTTGGAGATTTGGAAACTATCTTAATTAACCAATTTTAATCAAGATAAATTTTGTAGATTACTTAGAACTCAAGTAAGAGTTAATTAATCTTAGAGATTAATTATTAATTCAAAATTAATTAACTAAGATAAATTTTGTGAATTAAAATTAAAGGAGCCGATAAATTTACATTTATGCCCTTATGTGAATTTATGCATGTTCTTGAGTGAATGTGTGGATGGATCGATTTTGCCCTTAAGCCCTGTGTGGTTTTTGGTTTATTTATTTTATGGGTTTGAATTAAATGGGCCTGATTGGTGCTTGCGCAATCAAATGTAATATAATAGGACCATTTAAATTTGTAAGCTAGGCTTAGATTAGGCTTGGAGCCAAGAAGACCTCATGAAGACTTGGAGATCCACATGGAGGCCCATAACCTTGGAGGACATGGAGGCCCAATCAAGTTGGACGTTACAAGAAGGCCCATGATGTATGGATTTGAAAATTGTAATAGTTAGGACATTTAACTTCCACCCTATACTGACCAATTGATCCATCACATGGCTCGTGATGGATCGCATAGGATGGGCAATCGATCAATCATATTTGCTAGGTGATGTATGTTTACTTGTATTCTTTGATATATGTCTTGCATGCTTAGAATAGATCACGTAAACACGATAAAACATAATCTGATGAGACCTCGCACAAGAAAACATAAAACCTCCAATTGAACTTAAAATTCAATTAGAATATTAAATCGAATAACGGACGCATAAGAATAGTGTCTATGGTCCGAGCCTATCCAATTATTAGGTCTTAGGCATATTGTACGAATATATCTCGATGTCTCACGAGTCGTGGGTCGAGCTATTGGAAGATGAAATGTCTATTGCCTCGATGCACGAGTTTAGTGCCAAGGGAGGGGATAGCAAGGTTTTAGGCGCTGTCTCACGAGTCGTGGGGCGTCTAGGATTGAACTATTTCTCTCCACAAGTATTGGACATGATTTAACGCTAGTAAGTATGAATGTCTCACGAGTCGTGGGTCCATATCGAAAAACGAGGCTAAATGAACTTAAGGGTTAGCTATGATGGTTAACCGACGACATAGTCGACCACCAAGTGAATCAAATAGTATGGCCAACGAGTCGTGGGTACTAGGAGATTGCATTTGGGCCTTAAGCACGCTAGGATATTTTAAATTCCCGAAACTTATGTGGGGGCATAAGAATTTGATTAAAATAGTGGGAGTAATTTACAAATAAAAACAATGTTTGTAAATTGTGCATTTTAAAATAATCTTTCGTTTATTTATTTCTTCTCTCGTCGTTTTGTAGATATAATGTCTAAGAATCCGATTTCCATCATACTTGAACAAAACAAATTGACTGGACCCAACTTCCATGACTGGGTCAGGAACCTTAAGATCATTCTCATTTCTAAAAAGTGAGGTTTTGTCCTTGATGGGCCCCCTCCCGAACTTGCTAAGGATGCCGATGATACTGAGAAAGAAGCCGTTGATATGTGGCTAGACGATGACTTGCAGTCACGTTGTCTCATGTTGGCATCCATGTCGAATGAGCTTCAAAAGCAGCACGAGCATATGAAGTCTTCTTTTGAAATCTACACGCACCTGAATGGTCTATTTAGGGTGCAAAGTAGATATGAGCGGTATGAAACTGCCAAGACTTTGCAACAAACGAGGATGGCTTAAGGTGCTGATGTTCGATCTCACTGCATCAAGATGATTGGGCTTATTGAAAAGCTAGGTCATCTTGACGGTACTGCCAGGATATAATCCTACAATCGTTGTCAAGATCATTCGAGCAATTCGTAGTGAACTACAACATGCACAAGATTGATGTTCAACTTCACGAGTTGGCTAATATGCTCGCCACTGCCGAGGCTTCCATGAAAAGAGAGAAGCCAGTGATGGTTGCTACCTCGACCCAATCCAAATCTAAAAGGACAAAGAAAGGGAAGGGGAAAGGAAATGCTTCTTCAAGCAAAGGCAAAGGACCATCAGGGCCCATAGGGAAGGGAAAGAAGCGAAAAGCTTCTGCTGGTGAACAAAAATGTTTCTACTGCAAGAAACCTGGACACTGGAAGAGGAACTGCAAAGAGTTCTTGGAGAGCTCGAAAGGTATATTCCTTGTTGAAGTTAATTTATTAATTAATTGTGCATCATGGGTGCTATACACTGCTTGTGGCTCTCATCTTTGTAATGATTTACAGGTGATGGGAGCAACAAGACCACTTAGGCCAGGGGATTGGATCCTGAGATTTGGCAATGGAGCTAGAGCTGCTGCCGAGGCCATAGGCGAAGTGGAGTTAGATTTAGGTGGTAATAAATTAGTCCTTAGGAACGTTCTTTATGTACCTGGTTTGGTGAAAAACATTATTTCTATTCCTGTTTTGGATAATGAAGGTTTTAATTTTACAATTAACAAAGGTTTCTTTTCGTTATTCATGAATGATAATTTGTTTTTCACTGGTACATTTAAAGATGGACTATATACCATTGAACCACCTAAGTTGGTTATGCACATACAACAAAACAAAAGGAAACAAGATAATGAAATATTTGCCGCATTATGGCACGCTAGACTTGGACATATATCTAAGTCAAGGATTCAAAAGTTAGCATCATCTGGCGCGATTGAAATCAATCGGATTGATGAAATGCCAACTTGTGAACCATGTCTAAAGGGTAAAATGGCTAAGTTGCCAATTAAGGAAAACCCTGAGCGAGCCAAACAAACATTGGACCTAATACATACTGACGTATGTGGACCACTAAGAAAAAGCACCCGAGGTGGCTATGATTACTTGATCACTTTCACTGACGACTATAGTCGTTATGGATATGTGTTCTTGTTGAAACACAAGTCTCAAGCCTTTGAGCGATTCAAAGAATTCAAGATGGAAGTAGAGAATCAACTTGGTCATACGATAAAGGCTCTTCGTTCTGACCGAGGTGGAGAATTTCTAAATTATCTTGTAGAGCATGGAATATTATCGCAGGGGATTTCTCCTGCAACACCCCAATTAAATGGAGTAGCAGAGAGAAGGAATCGAACCTTGATGGACATGGTTCGATCCATGATGAGTGCCACTGACCTTCCTCTTTTATTTTGGGGACATGCCCTCCTCACGGCAACGAAGATACTGAACATGGTACCTTCTAAATCTGTAGAAAAGACACCATACGAATTATGGTTTGGCAAGGCACCCTCATACGCATTCATGCGCATATGGGGATCTCCCGCTTACGTTAAAAAGTTAGTGG
Source organism: Penstemon barbatus (assembly GCA_003313485.2). Classification (NCBI taxonomy): domain Eukaryota; kingdom Viridiplantae; phylum Streptophyta; class Magnoliopsida; order Lamiales; family Plantaginaceae; genus Penstemon; species Penstemon barbatus. The sequence goes on along the minus strand of CM064884.1, from coordinate 65,626,040 downwards.
GAGATAAATTGGAAACTAAATCCACTTTGTGCAAATTCGTGGGGTATCCGGAAAACTCAATAGGATACGAGATCTACGATCCTACAAGACAAACTACGTTTGTCTCAAGGAACGCGCACTTCTTGGAGAAGGATTTCTTGGTGGACAAGAAGGAAAACAACGTAGAACCAGATGAGGTAACAGAAGCTGAAAAGGCCGAAGAGGTCGATCAAGCTGACCCATCACCACAGGCAGTGGGAGAACATGAGCATGAAAGTACACCAGAGAGTACACCGATACTTCGTAGGTCAGAAAGACAACGTAGAGAACCCGAAAGGTACTACGGTCTGCTGCATGAGACTGGACAGTCTCTAACCGACCCAAGGACTTACGAAGAGGCTATGCTAGACATAGACTCAGGAAAGTGGCGCGAAGCCGTGGAATCCGAATTGGACTCCATGCACTCGAACAAGGTCTGGGCCTTGGTAGATCCACCAGTGGAAGTGACTCCCGTGGGTTGCAAGTGGATCTATAAGCGAAAGCTTGGAGTGAACGGAGAGGTAATAACCTACAAGGCGCGACTAGTGGCAAAAGGATACACTCAAAGGCCAGGAATTGACTTTGAGGAGACCTTCTCGCCCGTCGCTATGCCAAAATCCATTCAAATCTTACTGGTCATAGCTGCGTGGTATAACTACGAGATATGGCAGATGGATGTAAAGAATGTCTTTCTCAATGGGGACATTGACAAGGAGATCTACATGGAGCAACCAAAAGGATATGCATCCAAAGGAGATGAACACAAGGTGTGCAAACTCCAGAGGTCCATTTATGGACTAAAGCAAGCTTCCCGAAGTTGGAACATCCGTTTCGATGAAACAATCCAAACTTTTGGATTCATCAAAAACGTGTTCGAACCTTGCGTGTACAAGAAGATCAGTGGGAGTACAGTTGAATTTTTGGTGCTTTACGTTGACGACATTCTTCTCATTGGAAACAATGTGAAAGTGTTGTCCGAAACTAAAGCATGGTTATCTACACAATTCTCAATGAAGGATTTGGGAGAAACATCTTTTGTATTAGGTATAAGGATCTACCGAGATAGATCAAAAGGACTGCTGGGCCTCTCCCAATCCCAGTACATAGATAAAATCTTGAAGAGATTTAATATGGAATAATCCCAGAGAGGATTGCTTCCAATGAGATATGGAATTGCACTCTCTAAGTCTATGGCCCCGAAGACGCCTGAAGAGAGAAGCAATATGTCTCGAGTACCATATGCATCCGCAATAGGAAGCATAATATATGGTATGTTATGTACTAGACCAGAAGTAGTGTACGCTTTAAGCGCTACAAGTAGCTACCAGTCTGATCTAGGTGAGCAGCACTGGATAGCCGTAAAGGCAATTCTGAAGTACCTGAGAAGGACTAAGGAATTGTTCTTGGTGTACGGTGGAGGAGAATTGAAATTGGAAGGCTATACAGACTCAAGCTTCCAATGTGATGTAGACGACTTCAAGTCGACATCTGGATACGTGTTCTGCCTCAATGGTGGTGCGGTTAGCTGGAAGAGCTCCAAGCAAAACACTACCGCAGATTCAACCACCGAAGCAGAATACATTGCCGCGTGTGATGCAGCAAAGAAATGTGTTTGGTAGAGGAGACATTAAGATGGAACGTGTCGACTCAGAAGATAATACCGCGGACCCGCTAACGAAGCCTCTGCCTCAAAAGGCATTTGAGAAACATCTGCTTAAGATAGGACTCAAGAACATAAAAGACTGGCTTTAGGACAAGTGGGAGATTGATAGAAATAGTGTTCTGCAAGCCAGCTGTATGGCTAGCATTTATTATAATAAATAAGGAACTATTCGATTTCGATTAATAAATGTACTTTATTAAATTGTCATATTTATCTATGTAATAAATATCTACGCATAATGATAGAAGTCCTTAGATCACAGGGCTATGGGGCAACCCGTGGACTGATCTCCAAGGCCGTGATCTAGAATATATTCAAGAGTCGTAGAATCCAATCGAGATAGGACATCGTTGGATTCGGTTAGACTCTCACTGTTGTGTATACTCCGATGAACTGGAGAACGTCGGGGTCCACGAGAATGACTGGGATAGTCGATACACATAAGTGGGTAGCTTGCTGGGATGGAAAGCGCACTGAATACCCCAATTAGGAAATAACTCACCATGGAAGCGGTAGTCGCATATCGGGGTTGAAGTTATTCCAATTTGCAATAGTATACGAGGAACGATCCCTAACTACTTGAGGTGATAGGGTTTATCTGGTGCGAGAACGTTCATGCTTTGATGTGAGTTCTGACTGACTGGAGATCACCAGAAAGTCTCTGTGAACTCATGTTGGGTATGGAGGAACTCGTATGCAGATTCATATCATCAACAAAGGATCCATTGACCCGACTTGATAGGTTGAAAAATTCTCCTATGGATTTCTGTGAGAAATTAATTCTGATAAAATTCTTGGCCAAGGTATCTGACGACTTTATGTAAGTAGCTCGTAAAGATTAAGTCAAAGAGAATTTATTTCGAGACCAGAATACCTAAGGTCAAGACAAAATAAAAGGGAGACCGATGAAAGACCATCCCCTTGAGTCTCGACTGGGAGATTGATCGATGGAGAGATTATGTCGTATATGAAAATTGTAAATGAATTAAAAGGTTCACTGAATTAATTCACCAGTGATTGGGCTCCATGGGCTTGTGGATGGACATCGACCGTGGAGTGTGGGAGAATTCTCAAATTGGCAGGGGTGCTAATTTTGGAATGATCAGTCGACAGAGTGTTCGATTGATTTAGAGTATATGTTACTCGAATAATTAAATAATATTTAATTATAACCCACGGCCAATTATGTGGTGAACCTACGGGGGCATACACAATACACATGAAGCGAAAGCGAGGAAAAGAGAACAACCGAGTCGACTGGGTCGACTGGGTCGATTAAAGTGGGTGGGTTGACTGGGTCGACCCAATTGGAGCTAAATAGGATCCAATTGGAATTGGATCAAGATCATAAATTAAATTGGAATTTAATTTGTGAATTAATTAATTAAGTTGGATTTAATTAATTAAAGGAAAAATTAATTAAATAGACTTGGAGTCTAATTTAATTAATTGGGAGAGTAGTTAATTAATTGGGCTATTTAATTGGGAGATTAAATAAAGTCTGATCAAATTAATTAACTGGGCCATGAATTAATTAGGAAGACTTGGTCTTCCAGTTAAAGTGGGTCATGGCCCATGTAGGAGAATTAAAGTCCTAAACCTAATAGGACTAGGTTAATGAGATACCTATAAATAGGGGACTTGATGTCATATCTCACACTCAACTCTGAGAGCCAAAATAGAGCAAAGAAAAAATTCTCTCTCCCTCTCCCACACAGAAATCGGCCGAACCCCTTCTTCCACTTTGGAAGAATTTTTCGATTTCTATTCGCTCCCAATTCGTTCTCTAAGCCTAAATATTAATATACCCTATGTTCTAGTCGATTAGGTTATATTAACTTTCGTGATATTGTGGTGTATCAACTCGTAGAGGCACAACACGTGGGGCGCTACTAGCAGGACTTGGGATCGATCCAACCGAGGGAGAAAACGCAACTTTGCTGAGCTACTTGGATTTGCAAGGAGACAGGTATAATTTGGATATAATTATTCTTGTCGTTTTAATATTCATATATATACACCTAGGGTAGTATCCTGGCAAGATTCCGTAAGAGGTCCTAAAATTTTAAATTCTATTCCGTAAGAGGTCCTAAAATTTTAAATTCTGTTGTGCCTAGGGCTGTTTATCTTAACGAATCACAACAATTAATTTTTACATAGATAATTAAATAACAAACTTATTTAACTTTTAAAAGATTCAATTGTGAATTTTTTTGTATAATTATTAATATTAAAAATATTATTTTAGCCGAAGCAAATTTTGTAAATATATGCACATCCTTAACTCTATTTCATTCTTTTACCAATATTATAATTGATTGCTTGACTTTATTTCATTTCATGACATTATATTAACTATATTAATTATATATTATCATGTAAAGGAAAAGTTATACATCATTTATAAAAAGATACACATAAATATAAAAATACGGACGGGGCTAGACCAATTTTATTGTGGGTGAAATTCTTTTTTACAATGTACTAAGTGAGAAAGTAATAAGCAGAAAAATCATATTATAAAGAAAATAAACTGTATTCTTTTTATGATAATTAGGAAAGATATTTTTTTAAAAGCACTTATTAAGGAAAAAATTGACAAGGAATCATTAAATAAGAAAAAAGGATTAAAAGAATAATTACGACCACTCATCAATCATCAAGAGAAAGTCTTATCAAGTGAGCCAAGATACATGTTATGCACATAAAATTAATAAAATAAAAAATATTTAACTTTTTAATTTTCCTAAGGCCTATATATTATTTTAGGACCCTCCGAACCGGGGGCCCTAGGCGCCTAGCACTTGGGCCGGCACTGTTCACGAGGGATGTTAATGCAATTTAGATTACAAAATTTATTTTTTGTATTTTGAAGTTTAAAACTTCTAAAACTCCAACAAATTGTACATCTTGCATTCTTCAATGCCACCACCTTTTGGGTCTTCAAATAAATTTAACATGTTTCCTGATATTGGAGACTTTTCTATATTTTTTTTTCATCTTTCACGTTGTCGATTTATTTCTCAAAAATTCAAATGGGTCCTGAGCAATATGCCTCTTTTTCTATCATTAAAAGTTCTTCAGGTGTATGAGTAATTATTGCACTATGCATCAAGATAATGAGAGGAGATCTGTCCCGCGACCTTTAATTAATCATATCTGGATTATGCATTTTGATAATGATCGTTGATAGAATCGAAGCAAGTTCTCTCTACCCATCATATCAAACAAAGAAAGTAAATCAATTGAAGAATTAGGGATGAACGAGAAAGAGGAACAAAATTTAGGTTAATTGATTGTAATTTAATTTTGTCGGTTTATTTAGCTTATGTATTAGACCCGTTCTTGTATTAGGCCGATCCGGTTTAGTTCATTCTGTTAATAACCGGATTAGGATTAGCTAGGATTAGTTATTTTGTATTTACTATTTTATCCTTGTAGGTTGCCTATTTAAAGGGTTGTTTGTAACTCTAATTCTACACTGAATCATATTTTCAAGTTATAAGAAATTCCTGTAGTTTTATTTACATCAAAGTTCTTCTATTTCATATTCAAATTATATTCATATATACAAGTTATATCAATTTGCATGGTATCAGCTTGAATATCAGTATTCTTCTACAAATTCCGCTGCAAATTTATTCAAAATCCTCATCTTGATTGTCTCCTTTGATCATCACGGCAGTCTTTCATTCATCATCTTCCAGTTTACTTTCTTCAAGGCACGGTTTCTTTACAGTTCTCAGATTCCAGAAGACAATTTTCCCATAGATCCATTCATCCAATTCCTGGTAATTTCGTTTCATATCACCAAAATTCCTTTGTTTTCTTCACTGTTTTGTGATCTACCTCTATTTTTCTACTTTCTTGATCCAATTTCTATCAAGATTACTCTATGTTATTCCTGTCCATTCTTCTCCTACAAATATGTCATCAGATCAAGAAACAGAAACCATCATCACTCCCACTATCCCACATAGGCCAAGACCAGAAATAGAAGACCCATCCAGTCCCTATTACCTTCACCCAGTTGATGGCCCTGGAGCCATCCTAGTTTCTGAAAAATTGGATGACAAGAATTATCAGACTTGGTCAAAAGCCATGATCAGATCATTACAAGTCAAAAACAAGCTATGCTTCATAGATGAAACTCTGCCTAGACCTTCTCTTGATCCAATTCTATCCAATTATTGGGATAGAAACAATACCTTGATCATAACCTGGATACTCAACTCTCTCACAAAAAAAATTAACCATACAGTGCAAAACCACACCTCTGCAACAATTCTTTGGAAAGAATTGAAACAAATATTTCAACAAGCAAATGGTCCAAGAATGTTCCAACTTCACAGGGATTTACTCCAGTTACAACAACAATCACTTTCTGTGAATGTTTACTTTTCTAAACTTAAAACCATCTGGGATGAAGTATGCAATTTCAGGCCCAGGTGTACTTGTGGCTTACTGGAAACATACTTTGAAAATTTCTATCTAATGATTTTTCTAATGGGCTTGCAAGACTCATTGTCTCATACTAGGAGTCAACTCTTACTAATAGATCCACTACCAGATGTTCCCAAGGCTTATGCCTTAGTATCACAGGAAGAAACTCAAAGAGCAGTCAATTCTACCTCATCCTCTCAAGATACTCTTAGTACCATATATGACACTACCTAAGGGATACACACCTCCCTCATCTCACCTAACATGTATGTCTACTCTAGCTTGCAAACTAAATAAATCTATCTATGGCTTAAAACAAGCCAGTAGACACTGGAATAATAAGCTTACTGAAGTCCTAGTTTCATTGGGTTTCAACCAATCAAGGTCAGATTATTCTCTCTTTACTATTGGTTCTCATTCCAAATTTTTAGCTCTCTTAGTCTATGTAGATGACATTCTTCTGGCTGGGCCTAATACTCAGTTAATTAATGACATCAAACTTAAACTAAGTCATTTTTTCAAGTTAAGAGACCTGGGCAGATTAAAGTATTTTCTTGGCATAGAATTAGCCTATTCTAAAACTGGATTAATCATTTCTCAAAGGCAATATACCTTACAATTATTAAAAGACACGGGCTACTTAGGTAGTAAACCTGTCAATGTACCTATGGATCCTAAGAACAATCTTAAAACTACATATCATAACCTTCTTGATGATCCCTCACCATATAGAAGGCTGATAGGTAGACTAATCTACCTTACAATCACTAGACCTGACATTGCATTTGCTGTACACAAATTGAGTCAATTTGTGTCCAAACCTAGTCAGGATCACCTAATAGCAACACATCACTTACTAAGATATTTAAAGGCAACACCAGGTCAGGGCCTTTTTTATAGCAGATCATCTAACTTAACCCTAACTGGTTTCTGTGATTCAGATTGGGGGTCCTGCTTAGACTCAAGGAGGTCTACAACAGGCTTTTGTATCTTCTTAGGCAATTCAATCATATCATGGAAAGCTAAAAGACAGGCAACGGTATCAAAATCTTCTGCCGAGGCAAAATACAGAAGCTTAGCAGCAATTACCAGCGAAATCATTTGGCTAACTCAATTATTGCAAGATTTGAAGATAAATTTAAACTTAACCCCGGCGGTCTACTGTGGCAATGCCTCCGCAATTCATTTAGCTCAGAACCCAATTTTTCACGAGCGTACTAAACACATCGAAATCGACCTTCATTTTGTTCGAGAGCATATCAACCGAAATCACCTTAAACTTCTCCCCATCTCCTCTGCTGCGCAACTAGCTGACATACTCACCAAGCCGCTTCCAAAGCCTCAATTCACATCTATTTTGCACAAGATGGGCGTACGGAACATATACGCTCCATCTTGCGGTGGGGTATCAAACAAAGAAAGTAAATCAATTGAAGAATCAGGGATGAACGAGAAAGAGGAACATAATTTAGGTTAATTGATTGTAATTTAATTTTGTCGGTTTATTTAGTTTATGTATTAGACCGGTTCTTGTATTAGGCCGATCCGGTTTAGTTCATTCTGTTAATAACCGGATTAGGATTAGTTAGGATTAGTTATTTTGTATTTACTATTTTATCCATGTAGGTTGCCTATTTAAAAGGTTGTTTGTAACTCTGATTCTACACAGAATCATATTTTCAAGTTATAAGAAATTCCTGCAGTTTTATTTACATCAAAGTTCTTCTATTTCATATACAAAGTATATTCATATTATACATATATTCATATATACAAGTTATATCAATTTACACACCACCACTATCTTCTTTTCCCTGAGTCGTTTAAAGATATAAATCTTTAATCATGAAATTATGAAATTTTTGGCATTTATCTTGTTGGGATCTTGGACGCTACAGCTCAGCCGCTAATCTTTTCTTCGTTGAATTAGTTGAAAAGAAAAAATTAACGAGTTCTTTCTATGCTTTTACGTAAGAGTAGAAACGGAAGTCTCAATAGGAAGAAATCAAGGGTGTGTTAAGGGAAGTACGAAAAGGCACAATGCCGGAATGCCCCACCTTTCTTTATAGTATTTTTTAAAATTTTATTTCTTATATAACCATTTTTCTCCCCTCCTTACAGAGAATTGTAGCAATTTGCTTAAATTACAAGGTTAGGTCATTCAATGTTTTTGCCAATATTTATTCTCATTGGATTTCTAGTTCTAAACACGTTGAGGGATGGCTAACAACAATGGAAGGAGAAATGGGAAAGTGGGGGAGTCGGTGATGTTTCTCAGATCTTTGTATTATAGATGTAAATAGGTCATTCAACGCAATTTTGCTCTGGCTCTAGGATAAGTGCCCTGACTCTATCAACCTTTGAAATTAGAAAGAAATTGTGTGATCACAGAGTTTGAAGTTCGGAAATTAATGTGTAGGATAAGAATGTCATGGCTATTTTGAAAATGATTTGTCTTAGTTTGAGCAAACCCCATTTGAGAATGAGTATGGGCATATCTAGCTCAAACTCTTATGCCAAATTTCTATTCTGACTCACTTGTGGCCTATAAAATTATTAATAAATTTAACATATGTCAACTACTTTTGAAACATATATAGTAATTGATTGGACATCTATCACATGGATATTAATCAATATTAATTTCAGGAAGAAAATTAAGAATTCTAAAAATTGTCTCAATTTTGTGGATCATGTTCTCCGTCGTGTTTCAAAACTTTTTTTTGTCAAACTTGAACCGTTTGAGTTTACTTAAAAACTATATAATATTCCAGGCCTATTCTGGGTAGATTTTGTTATATTTACATGGAATTCTCATCTTTTGTTGACAATTAGTATTGATTACTATCATCATTATAGTAACTTAATGTAATTTATAATTTTCAAAAGACTTTTTTGCCCTAAAATGTAATCATGTAGTGAGCTTAGGAAAAAAATTCGCGAAATTCAACCGAATGTCTACCAAAGTGGCAAATTGTGACATTTAGAAAAAGGAGGGGTTTAAATGTTAACTAAAAATAATTAGGAGAGAAAGTGCAAAATGCTCAAAATTAAGGGGGAGAGTGTTTTTATCCCCTTCTAATTTGAGAGAATCTTAGGTAAGAGTTAGAGGGTTAAGATTGCATTTTAGTTCTCTAGCATTGGTTACTAAGCATAATTGTCCCATCTTTTAAATACTATTTTTTTTAATTTTTTATTCAATTTTTTTTCGCATTTGTATCGAGCCATTATAATTTTTGTAACTTATGGTCTTTTATATCATGACTATTGTCCGTTTCCTAAAAGAATATCAAAACAATAACTAATGATGAACTACCTTATAGATTAATATCTTCAAGTTAAATTTATAAATTCAAGATAAATAATTAATTAATGCCACTTTGTAGTTACATTTTTTTTAATGGTGAATACATTGTTACATCATCACTATATCGAATCTATTTCATTGATATCAAAGTAGAAATATAAATTAATTATAAATATTAATCTTAAATTAACTAAATAAATACCCACACTAATGGAAACCCAAGACCCTTGGTCATATAACATCAACCTTGACCAAGCTGTTTGTACCCAAAAAATCACCCTCGATTAATCGAGGAATGACGGCTCGATGACTAGCCAAAAAATGGCAACAAGGCCGAACCAAGTCACTCCAAACGGGTCGAACCAGATCGGACCCAGTTTTGACCGAAAATGGACCCAATCGAGCCAATGAATTGGTCATGAGCCCAAGCTCAAAACTCGACCCAATTTCACAATTAATTAATCTTTGGGCCAAACATAAATTAATTAACTGAGAGAATTAATTTATGGGCCAAGTTTAATTAATTAACAATTAAAGACCAAATTATGGTTAAGTATAAATGAGTCCAATTAACCCAATAGATAATTTTGGCTATTATGGATTAATTAATTAAGTTGATTAATTAATTGGGCCAAGTCTAATTAATTGGCCCACTTGGGAAACAAAGGCCATTAATTATTTAATTGGGTAATTAGTGGGATAAATTACAAACAAAAGGGGCTCGACCCAAGGCCAACCATGGTTCGACCAACTCAGGCCGACCGCGGCCCAACCCCAAATCGGCCATCCCTCATTTTCGGCCCATTTGTGTCTTTGTTATTTAATTAATGATGAATTAATTAAGAGATAGGGCCTAAGCTAAGTGGTTGGTTTAAATAACTAAGTCCTTAAAAATCTCTTAATTAGTTATCATAAATTCAATTTCAAATTAACGTGTTCTCTTCTCCAACCACCATTAGCCTTGATTTTCAGCAACAAGAAAACTACCACCAAAGTAGTAGAAGTAATGGACAAATCTAAAAATAGTGGAGGGAGTGGGAGAGTGGCCATCAAGGAATCAGTTTCTGGCCATCAGCTCATCGATCCAGCAGCTATAAATACACCAGGACTGCCATTCGCGCAAGGACACACACAACTCAATCAACAATTTTCAGTCTACACTGATCGGCTCAACGCCTCACCGGAAGTCCAGCACACCGCTGCTTCTCTCGTCAGCAAACACCTGTTAATCCCTTGATATCAACCGTCCCTCCTCAGCCACCAGCTACCCCTGACCGCCTGAACTGCCGCCGCCGCCCAAAGTTCGCCGCCGCCCCCGCCCCCGCCGATAGTAAGCCGCCGCCGCCGCTGCTTCCGCCGTCAGAAAGCTGTCTCGAGCGAAACCCCTTGATAGCAAGCAGATAACACGCTGTTTCTGTCAAGTTATCAGTCTGCCAACTCCTCGATATCAGTTTGTCCCTCCTCAGCCACCAGTGATCCCTGACCGCCTGAACTCTTGTCGCCGCCGCCGCCGTCTTCCGCCGTCAGCTGACATTGTCTCGAGCGAAACCACTCATATCAAGCAAGTAGCACGCTGTTAACCGTCATGTAAGTGCCCACGTATTTATATGACAAACTCATCGAGTAGCCATCTGCTTGATGAGCTCGTCGTCAAGTAGCCATCTGCTTGACGGCTATCGGCTGAGTAGCCATCTGCTCCGTCGATGCCCTTTTCAGTGGCCACCCGCTGATCAGGAGCCCGATTGGTGATCACCCATCAAGGTTGGGCGAACCATTGACGGTGGTTTTCCGTCGTCAATGTTACTTTCTGTCAACAAGTTGTTCTATCATGTATTATCAGCTCATTGGCGGGTTTACCTGCCGATCAAGGAGTCAATTTTCAGAATCTATGAGACTTATCAACTCATTTGGCAGATTATGCCAAAACAGGAGATTTTTTATCGTTTTGCATATTGTTGTAATATTTGTACATCGGGGAACTTATCAATATTCTTTTATTATTAATGGAAGTAGTTTGGCCCGTATGTTTTGATTCTTTTACATAAATATGCTTCACGTCAATTGATTTTCATTGATATGCTGTTTCCTGTCAAGATTATGTCTTCTGTCAAGGTGTATGTTTAAATTGATTGATTGTCAAGTCATTTGCTGATTTTCAAATCCGCTGATATGTTGAGCAGGCCATCGATTGGTCATAAGTTTTTGGCACTTAAGAGAGATTTTCATAAATTATTTAAGTCCTGCGGCCAGGCAGGCATAGAAAAGAACTAGGGGTAGTGTTTGCCTACTCTGTCACAATCGTTTAGAAGTCAGCCTTATCAGGACAACTTTTTTTGTTATCAATATGTCTTTATCAGGACACTTATATTACCAATTTACCGATATCAACATGTCCATTTTCAAATCGTTATGTTTGCACGCACAAACATTGGCACGCCCGCATCTATTTTACATCATATCGAGGCATTTTACATCGAGCTATTGGCTCGTCGAGGTGTCTGCTGACAGATTTAAAACAAACAGCGTTTTAGCACTCCTCGATGCCAAACACCCCTCGATGTCAGTCCCTCAATGACAATCCCTCGACGTCGATCCCTCGATGCTAAATTTTATGCAAACAATATTTTGGCACGATCGATGCCAAGCATCTCGACGTCAAGTCATAACAGGGCCAAATTTATATGCAAACAATATTTTGGCACGTCCGGTGGGACATGAAAATCTTTATGTATGCTTTCTGTCAAGAGCTCACCAGCCACACAATATTATGGCTCGGGGGGCATGAAAATTTTTCTATGATTTAATTGAGTTGCCAATAAAACGATTATTAGTCAAGTAATACTTTGGCTAGCTGACAATTGATAATCTCTTTGCCAAACAGTCAATCAGTTGATACTAAGTGGTTATTCTTTTGTTTGTCATCAGATGATACCACAGGTACCAAGAATGACTCGATCGACCTTGACGAGGACACGTTCTGACCTAACACATACTCTGGAAAATCTATCAACGGTTCGACTGACTATGGAAGGAACCGACAGAATCGAGGAGCTGACTGCAGAGGTCTGTAACTTCACCAGGGACCTCGAGACCAAACATGAGGAATGGTCTAACGTTGTCAGCAAGTTTGAAAACATGCTAGGCTCGGCCACTGCTGCTAGTCAGGCCAATACAGAAGCCAACAACACTGTAAATAACTCCCTGATGCACTTGGAAGCCAAGATGACATCACTCGCAGAGAGCATCAATGCTCTCGCCAACGGCATACAAGCGCAGGCCTGGACTGGGCCGCAGAGGACTGCCGTCGACAAAGGCAAAGGCCCTGCGATGCAGATCGGGGGAAGTTCATCAAGGGATGAGACGCCTTACAAACAAGGCAACGGACAATCTAATGTCCAAGAAAGAAACAAAGGGAGCACCTCCAAAGCAAGGAACAACCGTCCAGACTCGGGGGGCAGGTCCGAAGAGGACCGATCAGAGGCCGTCGGATACGGCCCAGAACAATATCAGGACAATCCATTGGCCTATGACAGGACTATTCATCGAGTTGCAGAGGGTCCAGAAGAGCTCTTGACGGTGAATCAAGCGGAGGAGATGTTTGTCAGGAGACAGGGAAACAGGGCATCGAGGTACAATAAGCCTCACCCCGAATACATCGATCAGGTGCCGTTTCCATTGAACTACAGGCCGCCGAACTTTACTTTGTTTTCGGGCGAAGGATCACAATCTGCCACAGAGCATCTGGCTCGATTTTCCTTGGAATGTGGCAATATGACTAACGATTTGAAATTGAAACTGTTCCCCAACTCCCTGACAGGAATGGCGTTCCATTGGTACGCCAATTTGAAGCCTGGATCGGTCCCCGACTGGCCATCCATGGAAAAAATATTCGTGATGAACCACTATAAGGCCCCACTCGAGGTGTCTGTCATCGAGTTATCAAATATGAGACAGCTGACAGGACAGACTGTCGAGGAGTACATGAAGAAATTCATCAGGGCCAGAGGGTTATGCGCCATCCCGTTGCCAGAAAAGGAATGCATCAAAATTGCCATCCATGGCATGCATTTTGAGTTGAGAAAGATCATGATGGCACAATACCATGAGGACTTGTTCGAGTTGACCGATCATGCGGTCCGTTACGAACGAGTGTTAAGAGAAGAGAACAGCAGACAGCCCAGAGGAAATTATTATCAAGTGGGTATGGCTGACTCTAGCGAGGAGCACATTAATCAGGTCAGTCGACCGATTGAGCAACAGGGTGTTGAGATCGGACTAGCGGAAGTGGTCTGTCCCAAGAACACCGTCTGTCCAGCCCTCGCAAAATCGAAAGAACCTCAGCCTACCATCAAAGTGCCAAATAATTTGGTGCGTCGAGATGCTGAGTATAAGACTGACAGGGAGAGACGCTATTCCTTTGATGTCTCAAAGACAGAGGCCATATTCGATCAGCTGTTGGCCAACAAGATCACAAGACTCAAAGGGGATCACGTGATCCCATCGTCAATGAAGATAGATGGTAAAACATATTGTAAATATCATGATGTATGGACTCACGCGACAAACGAGTGTCTAGTGTTCAGGTGGATGGTGCAGGATCACCTCGACAAGGGCATCTTGAGGTTTGCCCCGGATTGGAAAATTACAAAGCCGATGACGGTTGATACCAATCCTTTCCAACAAAATGAAGTAGGGATAAATGTCGTAACAATCACAGAATCACCGACAGGTGAGAAATTGTACTCGGAAAGGGATTCATATTATGACATGATAAACAAGGAAATGGGCCTGTGTGCGAGATGCCAAAATGAATTGGCAACAGTTCCGCTGTTCATCAACCCGGCAATATATGGCCAGTACATGTCTTGGCTAAATGCAACGCCGTCAGGACATCCGTATCAAATCAACCGCAGGCAATACCTCAAACAGTGCCGCCTACACAGGCAGCCCCACCACCACGACCTCCACCTCGACAGATAGGACCTGGTCCGATCGAGGCCCCGATTGAGTATACCAAATACGCAACATTAACGGCGGAACAACGCCGAGAACAGGCTAGGACCAGAATGGCTCGACGACATCAGGAAGGCACCAGCCGTAACGACAGAGTCAGGGGAAATCCCCTGATAAGACGCCAACTAGGCCGGTCAGATCGATCGCCAGTCGCAGAGACAGGACACGTGGTCCGTCGTTGATAATTACGCCGCCAGGCTCATCAAGGCCGCGAACAGTTCGTACTTCTACCGATACACAGGTAGATCGATGGGTTACCGTCAGGCATCCTAAGTTTCCTGGAGATCGAAGGGTTGATCAAATGACCCGAACACAATATAGGCGTTACTTGCGCCAAGGAAAGGAATTGGAAATTGCCAAGGGAAAAGCCCCGATGAAAGAGTTGACGAAGAAACCTTCACCGTCAACGGAACAGAAACTGAAACAGGGAACGAGAGAGGCCAAGTCTGACCAGGGGGTCGACAGTAAGCCTAATACCTCGATACAAATGGATACTTCCAAGTGGACCCCGGGGAAAGCCCAATTTGGCACGATCGACTTAGAAAAGATAATGGCGGAGGATGACTTATTGTTTGACAAAGAAGATGGAAACGATCTCGAGGCAAAATTTGCTGAGATCTTCGACGACAAGGGCAATAAGAAAAACGAGGCCAAACCTGGTCAAATCATCGAGGCCAAAACTGGCCAGGAAATCCAGAAACAGGAGGTCGAAAAACAGACCATCGAGAAAGAAACAAAGATAGTGGAAGATGCTGCCATCAGTCAGCCGACAGATGGCTCGACGATGATGGAATGCAACACCGTTGATTCTGAACTTGTTGAATTCATCAACGAGGAACTGGAGTACTCCACTGATGGCTTTTGGGATGAGGGTATGCCAGTAGTACAAATGGCAGAAGACTTAGAACCGCTGTCGGTCGACAACGAGAAAGGGACCGATTGGAATCAGAGGATCGAGACTATATTCCAGAAGCCACCGTCTTTCATGGCCAGACATATCAGGCCATTATACATATCAGGGCACATCGACGGAAAACCCATCGACAGAATGTTGGTCGACAATGGGGCAGCCGTCAACGTAATGCCTGCATCGACGATGTACAAGCTGGGCAAGTCAGCGAGGACCTAATGGAGACGAAAGTGATCGTCAGCAATTTCACAGGGGGAAAGGCTGATACATTAGGAATCTTACCTGTCGAGGTAAAGATTGGAAAAACCAGCTTGAAGATCGCATTCTTCGTGGTAGATGTTGCCACCTCTTATAATGTGTTGTTAGGGAGGGACTGGATTCACTCAGCCCTTTGTGTACCGTCCTCCCTGCATCAGTGCTTAGTAATCTGGGGAGACGCCCCCGAACCTGAAATCATTATGGCCGACAACAGGCCATTCACCCCCAAGATCAACGCTGTCGAGGCAGCGTATTATCGAGATGACGTGGGTCCTTACAGATTCATTGGACAGGATAAGTACGGACGAGCAAAGGAAGTTACTTCGAGCAAGAAGTTGACGTAGCTTGAAATGGCTTGTTTAGCCAAGGAACTAAGTCGGCCTTGCAACGTCAAGGAGTCAGGGCCGCACGAACAGCACTGTCAGTCCTGATGAACTGTCCAGATGACGAAGGACCATCGGCCTATAAGGCCGAAAGATTGGAGATTGATGAGATCGTTGTTATCGGGCCACAGCAAGAAGCATGCGCCGATTTGATTCGAAAGTTTCGGGCCTACGTGGCCGAATGTTATACAGGCGATCTCATTTTCGAGGAGGAAACGCCACCATCGGTCGGCGATGAAATTCAGTTAGATGAGTTAGCAACGGCGCCAACCAAGCTCGACGACATCAAGATCCAAGTACAGGACCCTGTCATTGAGATTGAGTTAGGCAGCGAAGATGATCACAGGCCAACTTACATCAGCGCATTGCTTGATGATGGCCAGAAGGATCGATTGATACAAGTGTTGAAGGAATACAAGGATTGTTTTGCCTGAAATTACGACGAGATGCTAGGGTTGAGCAGAGAGTTGGTAGAACACCGTATTCCAATACTTGACGGATACTTGCCCCGGAAACAGCCCCTGAGGAGGATGTCTGTCGAGGTATGCAGACTGATCAGGGAAGAAATCGAGAAGTTGTTGAAGGCCAGTTTCATCAAAGTGGCCCGATATCCGGAGTGGGTAGCGAATGTCGTACCCGTGATTAAGAAGAACGGGAAGATCAGGATATGCATTGATTTCAGGGACCTAAATCTTGCATCTCCCAAAGACGAATACCCAATGCCAATGGCGGACATGTTAATCGATGCTGCCGCTGGCAATATGTTCCTGACAGCCTTCAACGGAAGTGCAGGTTATAATCAGATTTTTGTGGCTGTTGACGATGTACCAAAACTGGCTTTTCAATGTCCCGGTGGAATAGGCACCATCCAATGGAAAGTGATGCCATTCGGACTCAAAAACGCCGGTGCAACTTATCAACGAGCCATGAACTGCATCTTCAGTGAGTACATCGATGACTTTGTTAAAATTTACATCGATGATATCATTATCAAATCGGCTAGTTACGATGAACATCTAACACATTTGGCGAAGTCATTTGCCAAAATGAGGAAACATAAATTAAAACTTAACCCCTTGAAGTGTGTGTTTGCAGTTGCGTCAGCCAATTTTCTTGGCTTCTTAGTGCATCGCAAGGGGATTGAGATTGACAAAAATAAGTCCAAAGCTATCTTGACGGCCAGACCTCCATCGATGAAGAAGGAATTACAACAATTCCTTGGGAAAGTCAATTTTTTACGGAGGTTCATTTCTAACTTGGCTGGAAAAACAAAGGTCTTCTCGCCTTTGTTAAAATTGAAGGACAAAGAAGAATTTTGCTGGCAAACGGAGCATGAGCAGGCGTTTCAGGAAATCAAGGATAAGCTGACAACGCCGCCTGTAATGATGCCGCCTGTCAAGGGGAAACCCTTGAAATTATATATATCTGCCACGGATGACACCGTCGGCAGATTTCTGGCACAAGACGACGAGGATGGATTCGAACGAGCAATCTATTACTTGAGCAGGCACTTGACAGAAACAGAGCAGAGGTACTCGCCGATAGAAAAGGTATGCCTTGCATTGTTTTTCTCTTGCAAGAAATTACGTCATTATATGTTGCCTGTGAAAGTGTTAGTTATTTCTAGTATTGATGTGATAAAGTACATGATAGCTAAGCCCGTGATGAGGGGACGGATCGGTCGATGGGCCATCCAATTGATGGAATATCAGTTGCAATACGTACCGCAAAAAGCAGTCAAGGGCCAAGTATTGGCTGATTTTCTGGTTGACCATCCATGTCTCGATATTGATCAAACCGTTCTCAAGGAACTGGATTCGATGACAGTAGATATCAGGCCATGGACTTTGGCCTTCGATGGGTCTAGAACCGACAGACTATGCGGAGCAGGTATTGTTTTGATTTCTCCATCGGATGTAAAAACTAAGCTATCGATTCAATTTGACTTTGAATGTACTAACAACCAGGCCGAATACGAAGCCTTGATAATCGGACTAGAAATACTCAGGGAGCTCGACAATAAGTCTGTCATCATCGTCGGGGACTCGCAGTTGGTTATCAGGCAGATACAAGGTACTTATAAATGCCGAAACCCAACATTTGACAAGTATTATTTAACTACGATGTCTTTATTGTCCGAGTTTGTGGATGTCACATGTTATCATGTGACGAGAGGAAACAACAGCGAGGCCAACAGTTTGGCCAAATTGGCAACTGGTATCGATCTCCCTGATGACGTCGAGGAGTCTCACTACGTCGTCAGGAGACGACACTGTCCGTCGTTTATGTATCGAGACAATATCCTGACTGTTTTGAGTGTGTTTCAGGACCCTGATGACTGGAGAGAGCCGATAAGAAAATATCTGGCTGATCCGTCGGACCGAACATCTCGACAGACGAGACTCAGGGCAGTCAAGTATGTCTTGATGGGAGATCAGTTGTACAGAAAAAGCCACGACGGCGTGCTCCTGTTATGCGTCGATCAACAGGAAGCCATGAGAATTATGATGGAAGCTCATGAGGGAATCTGCGGGGCCCATCAAAACGGCCACAAGTTAGCATGGCTGCTTTGCCGATATGGTTATTACTGGCAAAAAATGGTCGGAGATTGTGTGCAGTTGGCAAGAGGTTGTGAGAAGTGCCAACGATTTGGGGTGGTCCAGAGGATGCCCGTCGAGGAGATGAATATGATAATCAAGCTATGGCCTTTCAGATGTTGGGTCATCGATATCATCGGGGAGATTCATCCCTCGTCTTCCAAGCATCATCGATACATTATTGTGGCCACAGATTACTTTACTAAGTGGGTAGAGGCCAAACCACTCAAACAGGCCAATCAGGCCGAAGTGATGAAGTTCATCAAGGACTTAGTCATTCATAGTTTTGGCCTGCCACAGACTATTGTCACTGACAGGGGATTGATGTTCGTCGGTCAAGAGATCAAGGAGTTTGCCAGATCGATGGGTTTCGAGTTGGTCCATTCAACACCGTATTATGCACAAGGGAATGGCCAAGCAGAAGCTTCTAATCGAGTCCTTAAGGACATTATCTCGAAAAGGATTGAGGAAAACCCAAGAGTTTGGCACTTGACGCTGTCAGAGGCATTATGGGCTTATCTGACCAGCAAACGGACAAGCACTGGCACCACTCCGTACAAACTGACTTATGGACAGGATGCCGTTCTACCGATGGAAGTCAACGTCCGATCACTTCGGGTGATGCAGCAAAATGAGCTGACACCCGAAGAATACACTGAGAGCATGCTCCAGCAGCTCGATGAGCTCGACGAGGTCAGGGTTGCCGCGTTGGATAAAATCGAGGCACAAAAGAGGCTAGTCGCCCGATGCTACGATAAAAAGATATGTAGGAAACAGTTTGACGTCGGGGACATGGTCTGGAGGACTGTTTTGCCACTTCATCAGCGCGAGAAAAAGTATGGCAAATGGAGCGCGACGTGGCAAGGACCATATGAAATCTTCTCGATAACTCGAGGTGGGGGCTACATCTTGAAAAAGCCAGATGGGAATCTCTGTCGAAACCCCATCAATGGAAGATACTTGAAAAATTTTAGACCCACCCTTTGGGAATCGATGTGTCAAGAGCATCAACGAGCTTTGGAGCTGGAAATCGAACGGCGTCAAGAGTACTTCAATGCGCCGATCCCTCTGTAAATATAAGTTAGATTTATTTTCAGTTTGTTGTTTTATTTCCTTTTCCGTTTGTTTAGGCTAGGTTTTTAAAGTAATTTTAGTAGTTGCATTTATTTCCGATTTCCTTGTCCAAATACTTTCATTTTAATTTAAGTTGCTATTTCCCCGATTTGCAAATTTTTTACATCAAGGCATTTCGTTTAAGGCTTTTGAGCTGATCCGTCTTTTTAGTTAGGTTTGTTGACAAAAAGTTGCGTTTTCTGTTTGCAAAACTGTTTCGTCAAGGGGTCGGATTGATGGTTTGGAGGTTCAATATTTAGTTTATTTTGGCTCTGGTTCAACGGAAAATATAATATAAGGCCAAAACGAAATTTTGACAAGGAAAAGAGAATCAGTCGATGGCTGTCAAGCCATTACACTAATAAAAAGCAAATCGGTCTGTGGCCGTCAGGCCATGGCATAAACAAATTAAAAAAGTAAACTAAGTCTTATGCATCAGAAAGCATCAAGGCACAGGCGCCATATCAATGGCTCGCAGGCCAGAAAATCAATTGAGAAAGTCTTGAATAAAACGTCCAAGGAAACTCTTGAGGTTCGTTTCTATCCTTTTCTGATCGGACGTAGCAGCTGCTGCCTGGGCCATCACCCGATCTTCATCAGCCTGCGCCTTGACGAGCAAATCATTAGTGTCGGACAGCTGATTAGTAACTGATTCCGCCTCTGTTAGGGCATTTTGCATCTTGCCCCGAATCACACCAAACTCCTCCTGCAACTTAGCGATGGCTGCAACCACGTCGGCCTCCGAGTCCTTGAGATTTTTCAGCGAGTCGCTAAGCATAGAACCCTGGGTATATAAGGCGTCGAACTTCGACAGAAGGTCCTTGGCAGGGGATGTAAACGAGGCTTTCGCCTTGATGGCCCGGTCATTTATTTTGAACTCGCTCCTCATGTGGCCAAAATGTTTTGCAAACTCGGAGTAGAAGGCCACTTTGTCACTCGGAAGGGCTGCGGAGGACAGCTTACTCATCAGGCCATCAAGGGATGGCCCCATGTTGATCATCAAGACGTCTAAGGGTTGGTTTTGGCAGTTTGACAGCAGCTCCTTGAAATGGGCAATCTCGTTAGGTGCGAAAGTTGCACAGCTTGACTGCTCGGACATCGTCGAAGGGGAGTGAGAGGATGAGCTCGCCGATAAAGCCCGAAAGTTGGCAAATCGAGCCAACGCTTGAGCAAGCCGTTGAGAGCTATCCATGGGCTGGCTCTGCAAAATAAAGAAACAAAACAAGGTCAGTGAAGCGAAACAAGGTAACTTAAAAATGGCTAAGGGGCAAAACCAACCTCTTGTACAGGAGGAGGAACCAAAACGGGAGATTCCTTCACAGGATCACCCTGAGGAGCAAAGGCCTTGGCTTGTCGAGGAGTGGCAGCTATATCCTTCAAGGCTTCGATGACAGCACTGTCAACGGGAGTCTCCTCGGCTTCTATCGGGGAAGGTTGACGAGGGGGAATGTCTACCCTCTCAAACTCCTGGACATCGTCGTCACTGTCCGTCGAGCTGTCCGCTATCCTTCGGACTTTCTTTCGGGGCAGAGGGTTGTCCTTGACGATTCGACGTTTACCTTTTGAACTCACCTTCTGACAGAAAACAAGGGATCACAATAAGTCCAAAAATATGATAAAATAAATCAAGTAAGGGCTACCTCCTCGTCGGAACTGCACACAACTATGGCATTCGTGCCACCTCGTTGCTGAAATAGACGACGAGAGCGCCGGATGAATACGACGGGAGGATCTGTTACCTTGTCGACGGAGGAGTGAGCCTCGGACCCTTGAAGTGACTGAGAAACAACAGGTGATGGTCCTGACGGGCTGATAACTTGCAACTGAATGGCCATGGGAATGATCGGCTCTTTGACAGCCTTCTTCTTCTTATCAGCTGAAGGAGTCGATGACTTCTTTCCTGCGAAACCAACAAGCATGTTAGTACATAACAATGGCCAAAGAAAGAAAAACAGGAAGGCTACCTGATAGATCGAGGGCGATGGTACCCCCGTCCTTGTATTCACACAAAATATAAATCTTCGACATGGTATGAGGGTCATCAGCTCGATACCCCGTAAAAGTAACTTGGGAGGTACCTTGATGACTACGAGGCCGTGAATCAATATTTGTGCTAGACCTGACGGGGGAAACCACATACCCCGATGACTCAATAAAATCAGGGAGCAACGGGAGAGTTTCCAGGCCAAAAGGTTTGTAAAAAGTGTGCCAAGGAGGAACTTCACCGGGACCCCCCCTTTTTTGGCTAACTTAGAGTGTTCTAACATGGCCTTACTCATCCTAATGTTCTTCAAAGACTCGAAATTAACAGCAGCGAGCTCATACACTTTATCTCTATTAACGAGGTTCCAAACTACGTCATAGAATAGTTCAAAACGAGAAATTATGTAAAACTCACCTTTTTTCGATGCCTTTTTAGTGGCAGCAGCCGATTGTTCCAGAAAGGGCCCGTCGGTGGAAATGACCTCGAGATGATTAGGCACTAAAAACCTAGCTGCTGCGGCATGGTAAGTCTCCTGACGAGTCAATGCAATGTAGCCACTCCACCAATTGATAAACTCCGGCGAACCAACAGGGTTGGGGGTGAAAGGCCGAAAGACAAAAGCGTCACGGGCCGTCCGCCAACATCGCCGTAACTCGTCGAAGCTGTCCATATCAGCCACCTCCATAAGCTTCTCATTCCGCTCGGCGAGAGAAACGCCGTATCGGGGGATCACCTGAACCAGGCCAAATTGTCGAGCCACATAGTGTGCTGGGTAAAAACGGGCCGAACACTTCATGGGTTTCCTCTTCGTCGGGGTCTTGGTAGCAGTCACCTTTAACCCTGACGGGATGTCCCTTGACGTCAAGAAACTAGCCCATAACTTCTGATAGTCTCGGAAATCATCGGCAGACATCGAGGGACTATATCTAGAAAGCACCGACGGATAAAAGACCGAAAAATCCGGCTCGGGACCCTTCACCCTGTCGTAAAGCATGCTAAAGAAGTAATAAAAGTTACAGGGGGGGAGTTTCTGTCGAGCAACATAAGAAGCATAAATCTCATCACCAATAGGACTCCCCTAAAAAATACGAAACGATGGAAAATAAGCCAACAACCAAATTTGTAAAAGCCAAATTGGCCCCTGCAAAGAAGTGCAACCCGAGGCCAAGAATCCCTCAATACCAGTACAGAAAGTAGAAAACACCACAGGCCCTAACGCCACACGTGTACCTCCCGCAATAGATAAAGCTATGGCATTGTACTCTTTCGTTACAGATAAGGCAGAGTTACAAAAGAGATACCTCGACAGCCATTAGGTCAAGAAATGTACATGCTCAGTGTGTGACACCTCGACAGCCTCAGGGAGATCTTTATATCGACCGATCACCGGTCCATACGATACGGCACTATCCCCAGTACCTAAAGCTGCCGGAAAATGATACGCCTCGTCGCTCGCAGATGGCAATGGGTCCACGTAACGTCCCGCGGGGCTGAGTCCAGTAATAGCCATAATGTCAAG
Source organism: Penstemon barbatus (assembly GCA_003313485.2). Taxonomy (NCBI): domain Eukaryota; kingdom Viridiplantae; phylum Streptophyta; class Magnoliopsida; order Lamiales; family Plantaginaceae; genus Penstemon; species Penstemon barbatus. The sequence goes on along the minus strand of CM064884.1, from coordinate 65,602,832 downwards.
AAGTGTAGGTGTCATTGAGCTGTGAGCGAAATGAAACGTGTTATCCTCCTTACACCAATTGGGCAGCCGCCCGAAGCAAAGGAAGATTGAGAGATAATCCTGTTTTGCAAAATTGAATGGCATCATAAATGCCACCATCCCGCCACATCGAGCCAAAGGTCCTCTCGACCCGAGCTAACCACACAAACCATTCGGAATGCGTCAGGGAACCCGCCCAAGGCCACCCGCGCGTGGTAGATGAGAATTCCTTAATCCCCGTGGCGAAAGGGAGGGACTCCTCCGAGCATATAATCGGATGCTTGTTTGGGGGAGGTAGATCGGCCATAGTATGATAGGGACCAATTGTGGTGCCAAAAGAAGTGTCTTCGAGGGATTGAGTGTCGATGCGTACATCTCTTCGATTTATGCTCGTCCCCGCCATGTTATTTCCCTAAAAAATGGTTCAATTTCAAGTTGGGAGTAAAAACCTTGAGTTTTCGGCTATGGGGGCCTTTTGGAGATGGGTTTTCGGTTTTGGTGGATTTCTTGAGCTTTGGGTTCGGTTTTTGTGTTCTTTCAATGAAGGAGAGTTCGATTTTAGTGAAGAGAACAAGAAAAACGAGATGAAAAGCTTGATTTTGAAGCTTCAAAGCTTTTTGGGTTTTTTTCGGTTTTGGGGTTTTCTTGAGAAGCTAGTTCGATTTTCGGCTCCTTGAGTGAAGGAGAATCCGATTTTGCGAAAATGGAGCAGAAAAATTGAGCAAGGAGTGTGTTTTGGAGGTTGAAGAAATTCGGCTATGGAGGCTTGGGGAAGATGAAGCGGCCGAATGTAGTAGGGAAGAAGGAATGAGAAGGAAAAAAGGTGATGTGGGGCCAGGGTGTAAGAGTTTTGTCTTTTGTGTAAGGAGGGAAAGTAGATTTGTTGGGAGTTGTGTATAGAATAGACTTCTAATTAATTTGGAAGCTATAAAGATGTCAGGCTTCAATTAATTTTCATCCGGAGAGTTGGGAATCAGATGGGGAGTTGACATCTGGCAAAAGAATTAGCAAATTGGGAAATATTCCAAAGTCCCAAAAATGCTGACATAATTTAACTGGCTAAAAATGGCCAATTTTAATTATCAAAGCATGCTAAAATTGAATGCCAATCGAGGAGTGAAAAGGGGGAACTTTTTTCAAACTAAGTCTATCCGATAAAATTTTATTATCAAATAAAATTTATCGGATACGACTTACGGGGGGCATTGTTTGTACCCAAAAAATTACCCTCGATTAATCGAGGAATGACGGCTCGATGACTAGCCAAAAAATGGCAACAAGGCCGAACCAAGTCACTCCAAACGGGTCGAACCAGATCGGACCCAGTTTTGACCGAAAATGGACCCAATCGAGCCAATGAATTGGTCATGAGCCCAAGCTCAAAACTCGACCCAATTTCACAATTAATTAATCTTTGGGCCAAACATAAATTAATTAACTGAGAGAATTAATTTATGGGCCAAGTTTAATTAATTAACAATTAAAGACCAAATTATGGTTAAGTATAAATGAGTCCAATTAACCCAATAGATAATTTTGGCTATTATGGATTAATTAATTAAGTTGATTAATTAATTGGGCCAAGTCTAATTAATTGGCCTACTTGGGAAACAAAGGCCATTAATTATTTAATTGGGTAATTAGTGGGATAAATTACAAACAAAAGGGGCTCGACCCAAGGCCAACCATGGTCCGACCAACTCAGGCCGACCGCGGCCCAACCCCAAATCGGCCATCCCTCATTTTCGGCCCATTTGTGTCTTTGTTATTTAATTAATGATGAATTAATTAAGAGATAGGGCCTAAGCTAAGTGGTTGGTTTAAATAACTAAGTCCTTAAAAATCTCTTAATTAGTTATCATAAATTCAATTTCAAATTAAACGTGTTCTCTTCTCCAACCACCATTAGCCTTGATTTTCAGCAACAAGAAAACTACCACCAAAGTAGTGGAAGTAGTGGACAAATCTTAAAATAGTGGAGGGAGTGGGAGAGTGGCCATCAAGGAATCAGTTTCTGGCCATCAGCTCATCGATCCAGCAACTATAAATACCCCAGGACTGTCATTCGCGCAAGGACACACACAACTCAATCAACAATTTTCAGTCTACACTGATCGGCTCAACGCCTCACCGGAAGTCCAGCACACCGCTGCTTCTCTCGTCAGCAAACACCTGTTAATCCCTTGATATCAACCGTCCCTCCTCAGCCACCAGTGATCCCTGACCGCCTGAAGTCTTGCCGCCGCCGCCGCCCAAAGTTCGCCGTCGCCGTAGTTGAAAATAAGCCGCCGCCGCCGCCGATAGTAAGCCGCCGCCGCCGCTGCTTCTGCCGTCAGAAAGCTGTCTCGAGCGAAAACCCTTGATAGCAAGCAGATAACACGCTGTTTCTGTCAAGTTATCAGCCTGCCAACTCCTCGATATCAGTTTGTCCCTCCTCAGCCACCAGTGATCCCTGACATCCTGAACTCTTGCCGCCGCCGCCGTCTTCCGCCGTCAGCTGACATTCTCTCGAGCGAAACCACTCATATCAAGCAAGTAGCACGCTGTTAACCGTCATGTAAGTGCCCACGTATTTATATGACAAACTCATCGAGTAGCCATCTGCTTGATGAGCTCGTCGTCAAGTAGCCATCTGCTTGACGGCTATCGGCTGAGTAGCCATCTGCTCTGTCGATGCCCTTTTCAGTGGCCACCCGCTGATCAGGAGCCCGATCGGTGATCACCCATCAAGGTTGGGCGAACCATTGACGGTGGTTTTCCGTCGTCAATGTTACTTTATGTCAACAAGTTGTTCTATCATGTATTATCAGCTCATCGGCGGGTTTACCTGCCGATCAAGGAGTCAATTTTCAGAATCTATGAGACTTATCAACTCATTTGGCAGATTATGCCAAAACAGGAGATTTTTTATCGTTTTGCATATTGTTGTAATATTTGTACATCGGGGAACTTATCAATATTCTTTTATTATTAATGGAAGTAGTTTGGCCCGTATGTCTTGATTCTTTTACATAAATATGCTTCACGTCAATTGATTTCCATTGATATGCTGTTTCCTGTCAAGATTATGTCTTCTGTCAAGGTGTATGTTTAAATTGATTGATTGTCAAGTCATTTGCTGATTTTCAAATCCGCTGATATGTTGAGTAGGCCATCGATTGGTCATAAGTTTTTGGCACTTAAGAGAGATTTTCATAAATTATTTAAGTCCTGCGGCCAGGCAGGCATAGAAAAGAACTAGGGGTAGTGTTTGCCTACTCTGTCACAATCGTTTAGAAGTCAGCCTTATCAGGACAACTTATTTTGATATCAATATGTCTTTATCAGGACACTTATATTATCAATTTACCGATATCAACATGTCCATTTTCAAATCGTTATGTTTGCACGCACAAACATTGGCACGCCCGCATCTATTTTACATCATATCGAGGCATTTTACATCGAGCTATTGGCTCGTCGAGGTGTCTGCTGACAGATTTAAAACAAATAGCGTTTTAGCACTCCTCGATGCCAAACACCCCTCGATGTCAGTCCCTCGATGACAATCCCTCGACGTCGATCCCTCGATGCTAAATTTTATGCAAACAATATTTTGGCACGATCGATGCCAAGCATCTCGAAGTCAAGTCATAACAGGGCCAAATTTATATGCAAACACAAGCGCTAAGGCCTCATCGGCAACTATGTGGTTACATATATATATATATATATATATATATATATATATATATATATATATATATATATATATATATATATATATATATATATATATGCCCCTTCTTGGTATTATATTTTCTAAATGGATGCTCACCAAAATGTCCAATTTTTGTTTTCTGGCAATTTTGCAGAAAACTTCTCAAATTAATTATTGATTTTGGATTTTCGTCCCGAACTATGTCATCTCACCGAATTTCATCTCATAATTTAATATTTTTTCGAAATACTGTCCCAAACTATATCAACTCGCCTAATTATAAATTTGTAATTTCATGAAAATGATGGTTCAATCTTATAATTATTTGGGACAATTCTGTAATATTGTATAATTGTTCATGCTAAAATTTGCCACGTCATGACACGTAAGCAACTATGTGGCAATTTAATGGACACATGCACGATTTTTGTCTCCCACTTTATGTGCTCGACGAGCCTCAAAATGGATGAAACCCTTGAAAAACAAAAAAAAAAATTTATTAAATTACGGAACACAATTCGATAAGATAATATAGTTTGGGATGAAAACTCAAGATCACTGATTAGTTTTTGATACGTATTTTGCAATGTTACCTTGTTTTCTCTTTTTATTCTAGAACTTTTACTTCCAGAAAACATTAGTACAGAACATGCAGTAACGTGCGGTATAAAAACCATATACATCTCCATCCCATGCCATATAATGTTCATGTTCTTGATTCTGTTTTTTACTATAAAAGGGAAAATAGAGCGCCACTAGTACATTAGTATTCAGTTTAAGAAAATGAAGAGGCCCTACTGGGCAGAAAACATTATCCAATACGAGTTGGCGAGTTAGCCACGACTCATATACTGGTACTCTAATCAAATGTCTTTGTGTGGGGTTATAAATGAGTTGAGTAATATCGAAAAATGACGAGAATGTAATTTCGGTCATTTATCTTTTAGATCGTAATTTTTGGACATTATCCGATTAACAATTTTGGTCATTTAAGTTTCCAGTGCTGCAATTTTGGGCCACTTGAATGCAGTTTTCGTCATTAAGTCTTCAAAACTGTGATTTTAGGACATTTTATGCCGCAAATTCAGGATAATTTCTTCCATCTCCCTTGAAATTTATGTCCACCCAAATACATCAATTATTTTATTTTTTAATTTAATTTGTCTTGATAATAGCTAATTAAAGTTAATATCAGATTTTTAAAGTTATAAATATTGAAGTGTTAAGTTGTGAACCATTTTTGGAGGAATAGTATGAGTTATTTCTCTCCAAAAATGAGTGACATGATGTCCATATCTGTCAAGTTGCTTGCGCATGGACATCGGTAGAGCAAATTTGATCATGCATGACTAATTCCAACAGTTAAATTTTGAATTTTATAAGAGGTGGGCGAAAAATGTGGTCAAGGAAGTGGATGCAAAATACGGTTAAGTGTCCTAAATTTGCAGCGTTGAAATTTTTTAAATGTTTCAGAATCGCGGATTTAACACTTAAAGAACCAAAATCCCAACACTAAAGAACCAAAATTACTAGCCGATTTAACAAGTGTCCCAAAATTGTGGCTACTAAACATAAAGGACTGAAATTGCAATTTTCGCTATCTAAAAATATATTATTCAAATTTCATTCGTATGTAGCATACAATATATTTTTAGGTTAATTTAATTATTAAAAGAATCAAACCGAACAAAATATTATCAAATGATTCAATTCGACAATCAAATAATTTAATATTCTTATATAGTATAACAAATTTTTATTTATTGAGTCAAGCTAGAACCATTCTGTAAAATATTGTTTAAGACATTTAATATACTCAATTAAGTTCAAGATTACAAATTTCATGAACCAAACGCGAACAAGATTTTATTAATTAACTTAGAGTCAAAATATCGAAGAGATTAATTTAATTACGTGATTGTAATAGTGAATTTTTTTTTTTTACAAAATTTTATTTATTAACTTTAGTCAAAATATCGAAGAGATTAATTTGATTACGTGATTGTTATTATAATTTTTCTTTTTTTTTTTCTAGAAAAGATTGTGATTGTGACTGAGTGATCTTACTCGGTCACTTACTCACTCACCCACTTACTCACTCACCCAATTTTAAAAGGGTGCAATTTTACTTTAAACTCCCCTTGTCCACTTCTTCCTTCCAAATCCCAAATTATATCACCCTCCAATACCACCGCCGACCGCCGCTGCCGCCGCCGCCACCAGTCCTAATTGATAATTTCCACATGGGGGAGCAGACGGATACCCTAATCGAAACCCTAGCTGAACCCGATTCACAATCTCAATCTCAAGATGAAACCCCCAAATCTCAACCCACTGATTCTAAACCCCAATCTTCCGCCGACTCCAATGCCGTAATTCCTCCTCCTCCTCGACCTGTATCTGATGCTTCTCTTCCAATCACAACCGAAATTTCTCAGAGCGCCTCCAAAATTCCAATTCGACCCCAAAAAATCCGTAAACTTTCCACCCCCCTCGACGATAATAAACCATCTTCTACCGGTGATTCTTCCGCCGCCTCCGCAGCCGCCTCCTCCTCTTCCTTAACTCTCACCACCGCTACCTCCACCAAGAGTCGTCGGCGAAGCGCCTCCCAAGCTTCTAGAGCTCTGCCACAAGTAATCAAACCCTTATCATCTGATGGGGAAATTGATTTCGCCATCCGCCACCTCCGTGTTGCTGATCCTTTGCTCATCCCACTAATGGACGCCCACGCACGCCCTCAATTTGACTCACATCAACCTCCATTCCTAGCTCTCACCAAAAGCATCCTTTATCAACAGCTTGCCTATAAAGCTGGCACATCCATTTACACACGTTTTATCTCGCTTTGTGGCGGCGAGGACTCTGTTCGCCCGGATAATGTTCTCGCGTTATCTTCCCAACAACTCAAGCAAATTGGGGTTTCGGGCAGAAAGGCAACCTATTTATATGACCTGGCCAATAAGTATAACTCGGGTATTCTATCGGATGATACGGTTGTGAAGATGGATGATAGGTCTTTGTTCACCATGCTGTCTATGGTGAAGGGAATAGGTTCTTGGTCGGTTCATATGTTCATGATATTCTCCCTGCATAGACCGGATGTTTTGCCAGTGAGCGATTTAGGGGTTAGGAAAGGAGTGCAGTTGTTGTATGGTTTGGAGGATTTGCCTAGGCCTTCACAGATGGAACAGTTGTGTGAGAAATGGAGGCCTTATAGGTCAGTTGGGGCTTGGTATATGTGGCGGTTTGTAGAGGGCAAGGAAGGCCCTCCCGTGGGTTCTGGAGTGGCTTTAGAGAGTAATATTGTGCAGCCGTTGCAGCAGATTGAACCACATCAGGATGGACAGCAACAACAGCAGCAGCAACAACAACAACACCAGTTGCAATTTATGGAACCGGTTAATGGCATTGGAAATCTCGGGTAATTGTCTCTTTTAAGTTTTACATTTAGACTTTAGAAGTATGTGCACTACCTAAATTAATGCATTGTTGCCTCAAATACGTCTCCTTACTCTAGAAGCTAATAGATATTTATTTTCTCTGCGTGTTTACAATTCCTCTGAATATATTATCTATGTTGCAAGCTTTTAATTTGAGTGTCGAGTTTGTAAGAGATGGATATTATGCAAGTTGAGGTGTGGAATGTCCACTGCATATCCATTTAGTAACACATTGTTAACATGGGATCCACATGTGTAGATTTTTCCCATGAATAGTATTTAATTGTTTATGCAAATGTTTCTCCATTTATTTATTTCGAGGCGATCTATGGAATATAAAAAATATAGGTAGAGTTTAATCGTTCCTCATTTACAATGTAGCAGTTAGTCAACATGAGGAGAATATCGAGAGCAAGAAAAGTAGAAATTGCATCCAACTTTTATAATTAGCATTAATGAATTCAGCAAGCGGCTTAGATAGCATTTGAAAGTGCCAATTTGTTGACAAATCCATTTTCTTATAATGAATATTGTATCTTATAATTTATTTGTGTACTATCTGACTTCTGTGGTCCACATTTTGAGAATCTTGGTTCATGAGTTGTGCTTCATCTTTATTTGTGGTTATCAATTTTGCTTGGTGAGAAGTGGGTCAGCAGTTGGACAAGCTACTTTTGTGATGAATCTTGGGATGACAATGATTGTTTTGTTTCTTACTTCCTATTTATTCAACATTTTATATTTCTAGAACTTTCTTTTGACTATAACATATTATATTTTTTCATGCCTATGCATACATGTTCCAGTATTCTTTTTTCACCATTAGAATACTAGCCTATACATGTTTGATTCACTATTCCTTTTTCTCCAGTAGAGCAAATTGCCATTGTCAAATACTAAATATACGGGGAACAATGTCTAAAACCAAAGCTAATAAAATAGGTCTATTAGGAAATGAACTATTCCTAAAGACATGCAGTTCATTTGATCACATCTGTCGTTTTTCTCAAATCATGTTCCTTATAGCCCTTGTGTGATGAATTGGCTGAACCAATGTTTGTTTATATTAGATATTTTAGAAGTGCTGGCTTTGCTCTAATATAGTTTTTATGTGTTACTGTTTGGAAGGTTGTTCAAGGGTTCTAGACTAAATACTTTGATATTTGGCGTGTCTAATTGAGTTTTTAGAAGGAGAATTATATATAATAAAATTGATTTTGAGAAGATTGGTGAAATGGCTCAGTTCACTTTGCTCTGGAGATTATGTTATTACCTGTTTTAAGTGTATTATTAAGTATATTGTTGTCATTGTAGTATTGCTTTTAGTATAAATATAAGTTGGGTTAGTCATTTTAAGTTACAAACTCATTCTCTTAAGCCTTGTGTGTCTACTATTCTTCTAACTCTCTCGACATGGTACCAGAGCCACAATTTTTTTCATAGCATAATTTTCCTTTCAAAAATAAAAAAAAATAAAAAATAACAGAGAAAAATCTGACGAATTGCTATATACCCTCATGTCTCTACATTTCCTGTAGCTCTCTCAACAACTTTCAAACTAAAATGGCAGAGGATAAATTATAAGGTGTGCTGCACCTAACGCACAAGGGTTTCTTCCGAGTGCCAAAAGATACTGACTCGACAAGTTCTGTTCATTAAGCCTAACAAATGTAGTTTTAAACATATCCCCTAATATCATTTTGTTGGAGGAGATGTTTATGTCACCCACCCCTTGGCATACTTCTCTGGAGATTCAATCAATATGTTGGTTCTATCCTAAAGGCCAAACCTAGGTGGCATTCCTGGATTAATAATGGTCATGTTTGGATGTATTTTGGATTGGTTTGGCTTTATTTGGATGAAAAGATTTTGGTTAGGTGTTTTGAAGATTCTCCTTGAAATTTATGAGAAACAATTGAAACATTACGTGGATGTATATTAGTTGAAATATTTAAATGTTAAATAAATGATTAGGTTGAGAATTATGAGTTATGATTTTGATATATTTTGGGTGTTGGAGTTTGGTGTGTAGGTGTTAAATCATACATTTTCAAAACAAAACAAAAATATTATAGTGCGAGATAATTGTAAAGTTATTTTTTTAAGTTGAAATGATTGAAAAGATAATTAAATAAAAATCATCTTATGAGATATAGAGTTACCATAGTATTAATGAATATTAAAAAAGTAAAAATGAATGTGTGTGCATATATGCAAGTGGGGAGAGAAGGTATCTTACATGGGCTGAAGAGTGACTAACCTTGGTGACATGTGGCATTGTACTGCCTCAGCAAAAATGAGCAGAAATTGTGTATGTAATTTCAAAGTTTTGACCAGCCAGAATGGTACCAAACCATGTTTGGCCCAGCAAAAATCCAAAAATGCTGCACCAAAATTGTGCCAAACAGGGCTAATATTTCCCAGGGGAAAAATGGCTTTGTGTATCAATGGACATAATTTACATATTGAGGCCTTTGAAATTTGATATAAATGTATAACACTCGTTCTTCATATCTTACTTATAATTTGTCTTCTTAGTCCAATTGAAAATGCAGAATATTTTATTTTATAGTCTTTTACGCATAAATTTTGAAATGTTACAAAATCAACCCCTCCTTGTCCAAAACGCGTCGGACACGCCTCTAACCAATGGCCTGATCGAGTTCGCTACCATGTCCAGAAATTTTTTCCTTAAATTTTCGGACACGGGATGTGCCATGGAGTTTTCGACACTAATGAAAATTTTAGAAGTATTGTTCTCATGAGTCAAATATAAATGGGTAGTGTGGAATTGGCAATGCATGAATATGAATTATGACGGCCTATGTTGATCTCCCTCCAGTAGTACAGTTTTTGACTGCAAAGGAAAACATTACGTAAGTAAAGACTTATAAACTCTGATTTTAGGTCGCACATCCTTATAAGATACTAATCATTTATAAGATACTAATCATAGATCTCAAAAATGCTCTATTTCCATTTATTTCGTTTGTGTAGGTACTTTTTACTAGTTTTAGAAATAGTAAAATTATTTTTACAGCCTTCTGTGATTAGCAACTGCCTCGCTTTCAAGCTAAGAAAATACTGACTAAGCTAAGAAAATACTGACTGCACGTTCGTGAATATTATAGGATAAAGGTAGCTTCCCAGTCTTTGTGTAATTATATGGAATATAGTTTACTTGCTTTCTTTCAACTCATAATGCTTACACTCTGCTTCTGCTTTGGATTACTAACGTATTACATTTGAAGAAATCGTGCTCCATTTTTTGTTTTCGTTTTTCTTCTGTTTGATTTATTTTCTTGTATGCAGGACATGCATTTGGAACCAGTGACTGGGAAATAATAATAATGTTAGAAATTCAGAGTATGGCTCTTCTTCTCCTAAGAAAGAGAATTTTGTAAGAATAATTACTTGCAGAAATTGTTCTCAGCAATATTCCTTACCTTGCTAAATATTTATAAGCCTTTCTTGTTCTTTTTCTTTAGAAAGTTATGGAAGAAGCTAACTCAAACAGAGGGAGGGGCCTGAAGTAAGATCAAGGTCCATCATATTGCATAGTCAGATAGATATTATTTCTGATCAGCTAGCATTGTTTACTGGTAATTACTAGTACTAGTGTTTTATTTTTCTCATCGTCGCTTTTTAAGTGTACAAGAGATGTTGAATTATTATTTGTTAGTTTTCCGAGACAGGTCGGATCACGTCAATGAACTGGATATGTATGTTTTTTTGTTTCATATTCACTGCTGTTGAAATCTTTCAAACAATAGGATAGTTACAAAGTTCAGTCCGTGCATTCAAAATATGAGATGAACTAATGAGTGTTTGATCAAGTGGAAGGTATAGTTTCCACAATGTGGTGGACGCATGTTTGAATTTTATATGGGATATGTTTACACGTAATGTGTGCAACGTGCTCTGAAAGAGATTAGAACGGTTTTAAAACCTGAATATCTGGTTTGGTTGGTTGTTTTTTTTTTGTTTTTGGGGGGGGGGGGGGGGGGGGAGGGGGGGGTGGGGTTGAGAAAGTGCATGAGATGAGGCCCTTCATAGAGATTGAGGAGAGCTGTCAAATCTTTGTCCAAGCATGCTATTGGTAAAATCGCATGGAAAAAGTATTGGTAAAACTCGATATTTTGATAAAATGACGAATTAATTAAGATATATCAATAATATAATTTTATGCAACAAAAGATGGTTCAAAAGTTAAATAGCATTTCTTTGTTAATTCATCCACTAAAATCATGTGTTTGACCACATCTAAAAGAAATTTAATTTGATAAAAACAATAAAAAAAATTATAAATGAAATAAAAATAAAGACCATTGACAGATCTTAGGAGTTGAACTCTAGACCTAATGAATCTTAGGGTAAGTTTATCCACTAGGCCAGAAGGCCCATAATTATTGCTTATCAAACTATAGTTAAGGGGCATGAATGCATGATAAATGGGGAAAACTAGTCAATACAAAGTAGCGGACTCATGTTCAAATCTCTGTTGTGAGAGGTTCCCACTTTATGTGCCCGACGCGCCTCGAAAGGGATTAAACCCTTGGAAAACAAAAAAAAAAGAAAAATGGGGAAAACACGCTTAAAACTAATCCCCAATTATGGAAAGATACATACTATACAGTATTTATTATACGTTAACTATATTCCCTCAGTCCCATTATTCTTAATCCATTTACTTTTGACATGGAGTTCTATGTAAAAATCACAAAAATAAAATTTTTAGGTAGTTTTACATTTTTGTCCTTAAATTGATAGAGAATTAATGATGTTTTATATTCATTCTGCTGTTGAAATCTTTCAAACAATAGGATACTTGCAAAGTTCATTCCGTGCATTCAAAATATGAGATGAACTAATGAGTGTTTGATCAAGTGGAAAGTATAGTTTCCCCAATGTGGAGAACGGATGTTTGAATTTTATATGGGATATGTTTCCACGTAATGTGTGCAACACGCCTTGAAAGAGATTAGAACGGTTTTAAGACCTGAATATCTGATTTGGTTGGGGGGGGGGGGGGTTGAGAAGCAGGAGATGAAAACCTTCAGAGAGATAGAGGGGAGCTGTCAAATCTTTGTCCAAGCAAATGCTATTGGTAAAATCGCATGGAAAAAGTATTGGTAAAACTCGGATAAAATGACGAACTAATTAAAATAAATCAACTCAATACTATAATTTCATGCGACCAATACTATAATCTTATGAAACAAAAGATGTTTCAAAAGTTAAATAGCATTTCTTTGTTAATTCATCCACTAAAATCATTTGTTTGACCACATCAAAAAGAAATTTAAATTGATAGAAACAATAAATAAAATTATAAATAAAATAAAAAATAAAGACCATTGACAGATCTTAGGAGTTGAACTCTAGACCTAATGAATCTTAGGGAAAGTTCATCCACTAGGCCAGTAGGCCCATAATTATTGCTTATCAAACTATAGTTACGGGGCATGAATGCATGATAAATGGGGAAAACACGCTTAAAAAAAATCCCCAATTATGGAAAGATACATAGTATTTACTATACGTTAACTATATTCCCTCAGTCCCATTATTTTTAATCCATTTACTTTTGGCATGGGATTTTATGTAAAAATCACAAAAAAAAAAAAGTTTTAGATAGTTTTACATTCATATCCTTAAAATGTACTGATAGAAAATTAGTGATGTCAAATAATTACTTTATGTAAAGAGGTAATTTTAAAAGAAATATTATTTTAAGAAAGGGAATGTAAAATTGGGACATCTCGAAAAAAAAAAAAAAAAAAAAAAGAAAGAAAGAAAGAAAGAGGAGTAAGAAAAATTAGACTGAGGGAGTATTTTTCTTGAGGTGACCCTCCAGTCCCCATTAGGCTCCGCCATTGGGTAAACTGATGGACGCAAATATTCACATAAATTTTAGTAAAATCGTCTCGAAAAAGTCGTGAATAATATGTTGGGCGCCCTACAAACCCTAGTTTTCGCTATAAGGTACAGAAATTGTGAAATAGGGTTTAGACAGAATGCAAGAAATCTGATTATTTTGTGTATGATCGATTGACGGATTGGACTGAAAAATTCAAGGTTAGTGGGGTCAAATTAGTGGAATTGAGCATGGATCAAAATTTCGGTTCGAGCGTATATTTCGGTCAGCCAAATATTGAAAACTTTTCGAGACTTTTCGGAAATGTTTCGGAAACACTAAGGAAAATTTGTAATAAAAGTTACTAAATTTAAATAAATAACAGAGTTTAAGGCAAACAAATAATTTCGAAATTACATCTTATTTTCGTTTCACTTGATTCAAAAACGGAAACTTTTCGATGTTTTCAAAGGAAAAGATGGAGATTTTAATCCATGGAATTAAGTGTATAGTTTTAAACAACAAAACAATAGTTCTATGCAAATTGGGCCAAAAAGAAAACCTACCACCAACATTAGTAATGGGCCCAGATGAATGATGAATATCGATTAGATAACTTATCTTGTAAAAAACTCTTTACTTGTATTAAGGTAAAATATTAACACATGTAATGAACTTAATATTGCATTTTTTTTTTAATAATTCATCATCAATCATTACATAAAATTATTTCAGTCAAGTATAAAGAATTGCAAATAGTAAATCACTACCAAACATCATGATTCGTGTTAGAGGAAAACCCACATTAGTGAGAGTTGAACTCAACAAAACAATAGTTCTATGCAAATTGGGCCAAAAAGAAAACCTATCACCAACATTAGTAATGGGCCCAGATGAATGACGAATATCGATTACATAACTTATCTTGTAAAAAACTCTTTACTTGTATTAAGGTTAAATATTAACACATGTTTTGAACTTAATATTGCGTTTTTTTTTAATAATTCATCATCAATCATTACATAAAATTATTTCAGTCAAGTATAAAGAATTGTAAATAGTAAATCACTACCAAACATCGTGATTCGCGTTAGAGGAAAACCCACATTAGTGAGAGTTGAACTCATGATTTCTTAGTCCTGGACCTCAGTTTTGACAATAATTACCACTAGACTACAATCTCATTGACAATATTACATTTTATTCGATCACAAAATTTAATCAATTATCTTTCGGTTAATTTTGTGAATAATATTAGAGGAACTGCGTTAGAATTGTCTCATTTATATTTGTGTAATAATATACTTCATGTCCTCAAATTTCATATATGTTTTTTTTTTAAAATGTTTCAAAATATGATTTTCTTTCTTAAAAAAAGATATTTTTCTGAAAACAACATCTCACATAAAATACCTATTTGAGAAAGGTTTATTATGGAAGTTGTTTGATTGAGTTCCATCTCGTTTTAATCTCAAAAATTTGTCTAACAGTTTTGACAGAACTTTTAAAATTCGATTCGGATAATGGTTTCGATAGAATATTTAAATAGTAAATAGATAATAAATACTCCATCCGTCGTTTTATTTTTTCTCCTGATTTTACCAAATTTCGTAAGATTAAGTAAAATCAATTAATTATGTGAAGTAATCAACAATAACAGATAATTCATGCTTTATTGAGTATGGTTGAACTGAATTACAAAGAACAATGCGACATGGCCGAAATACTAAGGATGGTGCAATACAAAGAATAAGCTAACCACTAGTTTTGTTGATCTAGTGTACCGATCGTATATATTGCTAGTATGTGTGGAAAGCCAAAAATTCTTCTTACATTAATTATTCTAGTATTTATAGGCTAACACGTGTCGCCCTAATAGAGTTCTAGGGCTCATAGGAGCCTTTGTATGGCCCAAGAGCCATCCATAAGACGGCCAGGTAGATCGGTAGGATGCGCTTCAAGCTGTTCATCTGCATGCCTGGGTCAAAGAGTTTCAATGCTGATCGGAGTTGTAGTGTTCCAGCTCGACATAAATCAGGTCGAAGAATCCGACCTGGCTAGATACAAAATAGCCTCCATAAACTCCTATTTCTTTTTAGGAACGTCGTCCCAAAATAACACTTATTTTCCTAATATAAAATTATTTTTCTCGAAATACTCTTTCACATTAAGTAATAATTTGACACAACTACTTATCCAACACTACTTTTAAGGGCATAAATATAAAGAAACCCAAAAATTTAAAATTTTCAACTTTTACCTGAAACTCCATGCCAAAACTCAAGGAAACAAAAGAAAAGGGACGGAAGGAGTAATATTTAGTGAATTTTGAAAAATTGAGATATAATTCGAATTGATGATTGTTTGTTGAGATTCAGAAGGGAAAAATAAGTGGTAGATATCAAATCACTAACTTTATGTGTGAAAAGTCGATGACAAATTCCTAATGAATAACTTTATTGTAGGTACAGTCCTAGATATTCGGGGAGGGGCTAGGCGAATTATAAAATCGGGGCATATAAAAATATTTACTTAATTTAAAAAATAATGTAAAATACTTATTAATTATTGACATTATTCCAGGTGCATAATTAAATGACAAATCCATTTTAAATTTTTTCGTTGAATTACTCGTGAATATATTTTAATAATATTTAATTTTTAATTTTCAAAAACTCTTTTAGCAAAGAATTTTTACAGGTATATGTATTAATTAATTATAATTCCACAACATGTGTATGTCGTTAAATTTTAAAATTTTCCTCATTAAGATCAGTTATTAGTTAAATATAACAAGTAATAATAAATGACATCAGAAGTCATAATAAGTAAATTGTCCCACAAACGATAAAATATAAATATCTTAAAAAATAGTATCATTTAAATTGTATCGACAATATTTTGTTGATTAGTATAAATGGTCTATGATCGAGCATGTGCTAAAAGAATCACAATTTTTTTTAAAAATAAATAGAAGCATGTAATCTAAATAAAAACTGGTTTTTTATTATGTTATAAGATTTATCTTTAGTGAAAATAATAACATAAATTGTTTGTTTTGTTAAAAATTAAAAAAAGCATAAAATATCCGAGAAAAAACGCTTATTAATTGTTGCGATCAAAATACTAATACGCAAACACGCAAGTATACGGTCGTTACAAGTAATAAAGTAGTAAGGAGTGTCGAACCCACGAGGAATTGTTCAATTAATTACCAACTAACGTCTTGTTACTTCGACTTAAATTTGTAAGTTGAGTTTGGTGAGGTGATGGTGGTTTTGATACTACAACTCAATTAAGGCGACTAAGGAAACTAACACTTAATATATGTAAAGGCTTCTACGATTTTACGTCACCTAGTTCAATTCAAGACAAACGACTCAACAATTGACAACCACACTTATGTTTGTTGTTCAAGATTTCATAAAATATTCATACGTATCTTTCGATATCGTACGAACCTACCAAAGTAGACTAATCTAATTTATGTCTAAAAGGATTAAGCCTAAGTGATGCTTTAATTCCCAAACCTTATTAGAACATGAAATAACCTAGGTATATTTCTATCATAAAATCAAATCACAACCTAGTTTTATAATCTAATCTTTAATCAACTATGTCTAGCAATTAAAGATCAATCCATTTCATCCTATGGTTGGCCTAACCACAAGTTGACAAAAGCTCAAACTAGTTTAACAAACACTTGTATACAAGCATAGCACCAACCATTAACTCATCATTTAATCAAGAATCAAGAACCAAACATAGGATCAATAAAAACATAGAATAAATGAGATTAGCCACTCATAACAATAATATATCATTCATTCCATTAAAAGACATCAATATAAATGAACAAAGTAAAAGAGTTTAGAGTAAGCTTAGTGAAGAGGTCTTCAACAACTTCTCCCTCAATGCCTTTTTATCTTCTTTGGGGAGTCCAAGTGAGAGTTCTTCTCTTTTCTTCAAAAAGGGAGGCAAGAGAGAAAATGTAAAGTGATGAAGTGTAGAATGAGTTGAATGAATATACCTTCAAGCCTTTAACCTAGCAAACTACCAACTTTCCATGCCTAAGTTACCCTCCAAAACAAGGCAACTAAGGCCAAAAAGTCCCCAAAAGAAGTTGGAATTACAAGTGGGAGGAAAAAGGCAAAGGACATAAAACACCTTCAAAACACGCAGCTTTTCTGGCAGC
Organism: Penstemon barbatus; assembly: GCA_003313485.2. Classification (NCBI taxonomy): domain Eukaryota; kingdom Viridiplantae; phylum Streptophyta; class Magnoliopsida; order Lamiales; family Plantaginaceae; genus Penstemon; species Penstemon barbatus. The sequence continues at coordinate 65,585,619 of CM064884.1, read as the reverse complement.
AGGTCTCGCGGCCGCGAGCCCTGAGCTCGCGGCCGCGAGCTCGGGCAGTAAGCTCTCTGCAGATTTTCTGCTCCGCCACACTTTCTTCTGAGCAGCATATCTTTTGATTTCGAACTCCGAATCCGGATCCGCAAAGTCCGTAGCGTAGCTAACTCACTCATCTATGACATATCCAAAATTCAGCTCATTTGGATCATCCATGAAATATTTTTGCATGTTCTAGTGAGCAGCTATCTACGTTCTTGTACGATTTACTTCGGGTTCTATTTTCTTTGAAGCTCAAGCTTGACTCGCGGGATTGGTAGAGCGACTCGTATCATTGATACGCAACTCCGAATCTCTCTATGATGTTAATACCTTCAAACCACGGAGAAAACGATCAATACGAGAACAAAAACACAAAAGACGAACAAAGGCCAAACAAAGGGGCCAAAAGCACAAAAGAAACGAAAACACGAGAAGACACACAAAAACTCGAATCAAAACAAGATGTTTTGGGCTTAAAGAGATAGGTAATAACGATATTTTCACGGCGTTATCAACACCCCCAAACTTAAACACTTGTTCGTCCTCGAGCAAAGAAAACAGAACAAGAACAAAACAAACATACTTAAGATCGAAATGCTAAAACTTAACACTTTCAAATTATTCTTTAAACAAGCCCCACATGTGTGTGATGGCTTTTGGCTAGATTCTATCTTAAGTGAATAATTCCCGATAGGTCAAAATCATCGATTCTATTTGCATGGACTTCTAATGTTTATCAAAGAATCTCTCGTTGCCGTAGATTGCAAACTTAACGCTCAAATCACTTCACGGGACTAAGTTATAGGTAATTTAAGAGTGTTTTCCCTATTCTTGAATTAATTGACGATTTTAGCTCCTAACTCTTTTCTCACCACACTTGTTTTTACAATGAAACAAGGCACTTTGTGCTTTACAAGAATATTACAGTACGATATTAGCACTAATGGCGAACTTGATGCAATTTTACTTTTGTGGGCTACTAGCACCACACTCTTTTATTCTATTACAACTTTTGCACTAAAACAATGAGATAGAGCAATTACCAAAAATGATCAATGTGTATCGTCAATTGAAGGCTTAGCCTTTCTTTTCTCTCATAGAAGTGCATACATTTTAGCAACTTCTCTACTCATTTCTTTTAAGAGTTAGGTGTTCAAAGGTTTTTCATTCTCGAAAAGGGTTTACTCCCCCAAACTTATGCCATTTATGCTCTTTTTACATTTAGATTCCAAGCTATGGATTGGAGGGATTCTAAGTTAAGCAAAAGGAGTCCTAGAACCTATTATCGCTAAAGTTCGTTATCCACTTTAAATATTACCTAACCTTAGCCAATGTGCTTTGAACTTTGTAGAGCATGTTCAAATAATAATAAGAATTTGAAAAATTTTGGCGGGTCGACCTAGCATGCAACAAGCGCGACCTTACTCCCCCAAACTTAAAATGCACAATGTCCCCATTGTGTGAATTGAGAATGACGGAATAAGGTACGACACGACAAAAACAAGAACACACAAAAAACACAAGAAAAACAAAACAAAACAAAACGATAAATGAGCGAGCACGGCTCTAATTAAGTCCAACGAGCAAACGTTATACATTTAAACACGTAAACATGCCAATATCTCACAAGATTTAGTAACAAAACCAATACAAGACGAGAATATAGTTAAAACATTGTAAGCTCAATTTAAACCGACGGGACTGCATAAATTTAAATACAACGTCCCTTTATGTATGCTTCCCGTGGTTGCTCCTGTCTTCAGTGGTTTCGTGCATTGAGAGCACGCTCCATTGCTTTCCCGTACTCTCCTGTCTTCAGTGGTTTCGTGCATTGAGAACACGCTCCATTGCTTTCCCGTACTCTCCCCTTTTATTTTAAATGCGCAAATTTTCCCCCAAACTCATGTTGCAACTACACAACTTCAATAAATTAATACCCCGGCAACTCCACAATCGAAAAGTAGCAAAGTTTGCAAAACTACTCTCACGAGCAATTTATCGAACACCTTCCGCGCACACCCAAAATTACTACTTTTCTACTACTTTTACTAGAACTTCCACCCAAAATTTTTCAACACCAAACAACCAATACCATCAAGCAATACTAACAAGGAGTTTAGCCATACTTACCTCTTGATGCACAAATTCAATTTAAATCCCCGAATTTCGAATTTTGAAGCTTTGTTGGGGGAATTTCGGGTTTTGTGTTTAATGTGGGGAATTTGAGGCTTTTGGAGTGAATGGGTGAGTGATGAAGGATTGAGAGTGAAGGAGAGATTGATTTTTGAGAGGGTTTGGAAGATTAAATTGAGTGAGGGACAAGAGAGATTGAGAGAGAGGGGGAAGATAGTGTGTGAGACTTGTTTGAAATGGAAGGTGAGTAGTGTGTTTAAAAAAAAAAAAACGCAAACAAATAAAGTAGTAAGGAGTGTCGAACCAACGAGGAATTGTTTAATTAATTACCAACTAACGTCTTGTTACTTCGACTTAAATTTGTAAGTTGAGTTTGGTGAGGTGATGGTGGTTTTGATACTACAACTCAATTAAGGCGACTAAGGAAACTAACACTTAATATATGTAAAGGCTTCTACGATTTTACGTCACCTAATTCAATTCAAGACAAACGACTCAACAATTGACAACCACACTTATGTTTGTTGTTCAAGATTTCATAAAATATTCATACGTATCTTTCGATATCGTACGAACCTACCAAAGTAGACTAATCCAATTTATGTCTAAAAGGATTAAGCCTAGGTGATGCTTTAATTCCCAAACCTTATTAGAACATGAAATAACCTAGGTATATTTCTATCCTAAAATCAAATCACAACCTAGTTTTATAATCTAATCTTTAATCAACTATGTCTAGCAATTAAAGATCAATCCATTTCATCCTATGGTTGGCCTAACCACAAGTTGACAAAAGCTCAAACTAGTTTAACAAACACTTGTATACAAGCATAGCACCAACCATTAACTCATCATTTAATCAAGAATCAAGAACCAAACATAGGATCAATAAAAACATAGAATAAATGAGATTAGCCACTCATAACAATAATATATCATTCATTCCATTAAAAGACATCAATATAAATAAACAAAGTAAAAGAGTTTAGAGTAAGCTTAGTGAAGAGGTTTTCAACAACTTCTCCCTCAATGCCTTTTTATCTTCTTTGGGGAGTCCAAGTGAGAGTTCTTCTCTTTTCTTCAAAAAGGGAGGCAAGAGAGAAAATGTAAAGTGATGAAGTGTAGAATGAGTTGAATGAATATACCTTCAAGCCTTTAACCTAGCAAACTACCAACTTTCCATGCCTAAGTTACCCTCCAAAACAAGGCAACTAAGGCCAAAAAGTCCCCAAAAGAAGTTGGAATTACAAGTGGGAGGAAAAAGGCAAAGGACATAAAACACCTTCAAAACACGCAGCTTTTCTGGCAGCAGGTCTCGCGGCCGCGAGCCCTGAGCTCGCGGCCGCGAGCTCGGGCAGTAAGCTCTCTGCAGATTTTCTGCTCCGCCACACTTTCTTCTGAGTAGCATATCTTTTGATTTCGAACTCCGAATCGGATCCGTAAAGTCCGTAGCGTAGCTAACTCACTCATCTATGACATATCCAAAATTCAGCTCATTTGGATCATCCATGAAATATTTTTGCATGTTCTAGTGAGCAGCTATTTACGTTCTTGTACGATTTACTTCGGGTTCTATTTTCTTTGAAGCTCAAGCTTGACTCGCAGGATTGGTAGAGCGACTCGTATCATTGATACGCAACTCCGAATCTCTCTATGATGTTAATACCTTCAAACCACGGAGAAAACGATCAATACGAGAACAAAAACACAAAAGACGAACAAAGGCCAAACAAAGGGGCCAAAAGCACAAAAGAAACGAAAACACGAGAAGACACACAAAAACTCGAATCAAAACAAGATGTTTTGGGCTTAAAGAGATAGGTAATAACGATATTTTCACGGCGTTATCATTAATATATATATATATATATATATATATATATATATATATATATATATATATATATATATATATATGTTAAACGTTAATATATTAATATGTATAATTATCCATATAGGGTTTTTTCTTTTTTTGGATAAATTACGTTAATATTATGAAATTTAACTTAAGTTGTGGATGTCATTGCAATTTACAAGTTGTATGATGTCAAGACAATACTCTTGCACTTGGTTGCATAAGGAATTAACACGTATCTCTATATGTGTCAAAGCAAGATTAAGTGTGGCAAAGGAAGAACTTGTGGAAGCTTATAGACATATGCAAGTGTTACAACCTGTTGAGTAGCCATATATCACAATTACATGGAAGCCACCCATTACATTTCTTTGTATGACATGTGGCTAATGTAGTAATCTTGATAGCTTGTATATATAGATGGGTTTCATACTTAGTAAGTAGAAATTGCACAAGAACATCAACATTCAATTTATTATCAATAGATGAAATAGCTTTCTCTACATAATCTTATATATCCCTTTATATATTACTTTACTTACACAATTTGTTCATACTTTTAGCTTAAATTTTATAACATGTTATCAGCACGAGTTTGCTCCATAACTCGATTTTAAGATGTTTAGTTTGACCACTAAATTATATCACACAAACACAAAAGAAAAGAGGTAAACACTTTGAAAGGTAGATTTTCGAATTTGCACAAAATGGCTTATGTTTTTCAATCATTCAAACCATTTCCACCGTTGGATCATCCTCAAACTTTAACCGAAGGTTCCTCACACCAGGTTCTTCACTTTGACCGTTCGGATCTCCCTTACAACATCTGTAGGTGATACGACATCCATCAAAAGTTGACAAAGAAAAAGAAAAAGCTTGGAGAAAGAAAGTCTAGTAAGTCTTGATCTTGAAAGAAAGCCTACTATATTTATGCCATAGAAAAATGGAAAATATTGCCACGCTCGAGTTCGCTGCCCTTGACATTTCTGAAAAGAATTATTTGACATGGGTTCTTGATGTTGGCATTCATTTGAGTGCAATTACCCTCGAAAATGCTATCAAAAAAGGAAATGAGGCAAGCGAACAAGAAAAGGCAAAGGCTATGATTTTCATCCGCCATCACATCCATGAAGGGCTTAAATCTGAATATCTTGGGATGAAAGATCCCGCTGCCCTATGGGAAAACTTGTAGGAAAAATATAATCACCAAAAGAGTGTGATACTCCCAAAAGCTCGATATGAGTGGATGCACCTGAGGCTGCAAGATTTTAAAACAGTGAATGAGTATAACTCCGCAATGTTCAAAATTGTATCTCAATTAAGATTGTTCGTAGATAATATCACTGATGAAGATATGTTAGAAAAAACATATACTACTTTTCATGCCTCTAATATGCTCATGCAGCAGCAATATCGTGAGAGGAATTTTAAGAAATACTTGATAGAAATAGTGTCCTGCAAGCCAGCTGTATGGCTAGTATTTATTGTAATAAATGCGGAACTATTCAATTTCGATTAATAAATGCACTTTATTAAATGGTCATCTTTATCTTATGTAATAATTATCTATGCATAAGGATAGAAGTCCTTAGATCACAGGGCTATGGGACAACCCGTGGACTGACCTCTAAGGCCGTGATCTAGAACATATTCAAGAGTCGTAGAATCCAATCGAGATAGGACATCGTTGGATTCGGTTAGACTCTCACTGTTGTGTATACTCCGATGAACTGGAGGACGCTGGGGTCCACGAGTGTGACTGGGATAGTCGATACACATAAGTGGGTGGCTTGCTGGGATGGCAAGCGCACTGAATACCCCAATTAGGAAATAACTCACCATGGAAGCGGTAGTCGCATATCGGGGTTGAAGTTATTCCAATTTGCAATAGTATACGAGGAACGATTCCTAACAACTTGAGATGATAGGGTTTATCTGGTACGAGAACGTCTATGCTTTGATGTGAGTTCCGACTGACTAGGGATCACCAGAAAGTCTCTGTGGACTCACATTGGGTTTAGAGGAACTCGTATGCAGATTCATATCATCAACAAAGGATCCGTTGACCCGACTTGATAGGTTGGGAAATTCTCCTATGGATTTCTGTGAGAAATTAATTCTGGTAAAAATCTTTGGCCAAGGTATCTGACGACTTTATGTAAGTAGCTCATAAAGATTAAGTCAAAGAGAATTTATTTCGTGACCAGAGTACATAAGGTCAAGACAAAAGAAAAGGGAATCCGATGAAAGACCATACCCTTAAGTCTCGACTGGGAGATTGATCAATGGAGAGATTATGTCGTATATGAAAATTGTAAATGATAAAAGGTTCACTGAATTAATTCACCAGTGATTGGGCTCCATGGGCTTGTGACTGGACATCGACCGTGGAGTGTGGGAGAATTCCCAAATTAGCAGGGGTGCTAATTTTGGAATGATTAATCGACAGAGTGTTCGATTAATTTAGAGTATTAATTGCTCGAGTAATTAAATAATATTTAATTACAACCCACGGCCAATTATGTGGTGAACCTACGGGGGCATACACAATACACATGAAGCGAAAGCGAGGAAACAAGAACGAACCGGTCGACTGGGTCGACTGGGTCAAAATTGACTGGGTCGATTAAATGGGTGGGTCGACTGGGTCGACCCATATGGAACGAAAATGGATCCAATTGGAATTGGATCAAGATTATAAATTAAATTGGAATTTAATTTATGAGTAAATTAATTAATTAGGATTTAATTAATTAATGGAATAATTAATTTAATTAGACTTGGAGTTTAATTAATTAATTGGGAGATGATTTAATTAATTGGGCTATTTAATTGGAAGATTAAATAAAGCCCTGAAAAATTAATTAATATGGGCCATGAATTAATTAGAAGACTTAGTCTTCTAATTAAAGAGGGCCATGGCCCATGTAGGAGAATTATTATCCTAATCCTAGTAGGATTAGGTTATGAGAGATATCTATAAATAAGAGACTAGGTCTCATATCTCACACACAACTCCACAAGAAAATCAAGAAAAGCAAAAATTCTCTCCCTCTCCCTCCTGTGATCGGCCGAACTCACTTCCACTTTAGGAAGAATTTTCGTCTTCGATTCTTCGTTCCAAAGTTGTTCTAAAACCTAGATATTAATATACCCTATGTTCCAGTTGATTAGGATATATTAATTTTCGTGATATTGTGGTGTATCAACTCGTAGAGGCGCAACACGTGGGGCGCTAAAATCAAAGGTGTGGGTCGATCTTACCGGGGCAGAATTCAGAGCTTGTCTTGCTAGCCGAGGATTTGCAAGGATACAGGTATAAACGAGAAAACTTATACTGTCATTTATTTATATTCATATATATACAACTAGAGAATATCCTGGCAAGATTCTTTAAGAGGCCCTAGAAAATTTTTATATTCCGCTGTGCCTAGGACTGTTTTTCTTACCGAATCCCAACAGTGGTATCAGAGCCAACTCTAGGCTTTGTATATATATGAATTTGCGAATTCTGTGTTTAATAAATCATATGTTTGATTTATGTGGATAGTTCTTTAACTACGAATGTTTTAGGACTTTATTGTTAACTTAGAGTTAATGGGTAATTTTAGAACCGTATTTTTTATCATGTTATTTTTAATTTTGGATTGTGATTTAATTGGGACTGTTTTTAATTAAATCATAAAAGTAATCAAAACAAAAAAAAAATTTATTAGACCCAACCCTGCGGTGGCACGCGGCGGTGCGCAGCAGCGCACCGCGGCTGGGCGACCACCGCAAGCCGCGGCATGCGGCGGTGTGCGGACAGCACGCTGTCCGCGCACGCTGCGCACGGCAGCAGCTCAAGGGCTGCTGTTCGCGCGCTGCTGTGCGCGGCAGCAGGCTGCCGCCCGCTGTCACGCGCCGCGGCTGCTGCCCGTGGCAGCTCACGCGCTCCTACGGGGTCGCGCGTGGGTTGTCCATGTGGCAGCTCCTGATTGGTTTCGACTGGTCAAATTTTGGTTGGACTCTAATTCTGCTTATTTTGAAAATTCTGGAAATTTAGAATTTTGGGAAGATTAGGAAACTTGGAGTTTTGGGATAAGGTAGTTATCTTGTTAGATTTGAACACTACCTTAATTAAACTAATCTAAACAAAATAGGATAATCTTGAGAATCTTGGAGATTTGGGAATATTGGGAAACTTAGAGTTTTGGATAAGGTAAGAATCTTAGAGATTTAGATTACCTTAATTAACCAATCTTAATCAAGATAGGATTTGTAGATTACTTGGAGCTCAAGTAAGAGCTAATTAATCTTAGAGGTTAATTGTTAATTCAAAATTAATTAACTTGGATAAATTTTATGAATTAAAATTAAAGGAGCCGGTAAATTTACATTTTTGCCCTTATGTGAATTTATGCATGTTCTTGAGTGAATGTGTGGATTGGTCGATTTTGCCCTTAAGCCCTGTGTTGTTTTTGGTTTATTTATTTTATGGGTTGTAATTAAATGGGCCTGATTGGTGCCCTTGCTTGCGCAAACGAATGTAATAGAATAGGCCATTTATTTTTATAAGTTAGACTTAGTTTAGGCTTGGAGCCGAGAAGACCTCATGAAGACTTGGAGATCCACATGGAGGCCCATTTACCTTGGAGGACATGGAGGCCCAATTCATTACATGGAGGCCCAATCAAGCAGGATATTACAAGAAGGCCCATGATGTATGGGTTTGAAAATTGTAATAGTTAGGACATTTAATTTTCACCCTAGACTGACCAATTGATTCATCACATGGCTCGTGATGGATCGCATAGGATGGGCAATCGACCAATCATATCTTGCTAGGTGATGAATGTTTACTTTTTCGCACATTATTCTTTGATGTATGAGATGCATGCTTAGGATAGAAAACGTAAACAAGATAAAGCATAATCTGATGAGACCTCGCACAAGAAAACTTTAAAACCTCCAATTGAACTTAAAATTCAATTATAATATTAAATCGAATAACGGGCGCATATGAATGGAGTCTATGGTCCGAGCCTATCCAATTACTAGGTCTTAGGCATATTGTACGAATATATCTCGATGTCACACGAGTCGTGGGTCGAGCTATAGGAAGATGATATGTCTATTGCCTCGATGCACGAGTTTAGTGCCAAGGGAGGGGATAGCAAGGTTTTAAGCGCTGTCTCACGAGTCGTGGGGCGTCTAGGATTGAACTATTTCTCTCCACGAGTATTGGACATGATTTAACGCTAGTAAGTATGGATGTCTCACGAGTCGTGGGTCCATATCGAAAACCGAGGCTAAATGAACTTAAGGGTTAGCTGCAATGGTTAACCGTCGACGTATTCGACCACCAAGTGAATCAAATAGTATGGCCAACGAGTCGTGGGTACTAGGAGATTGCATTTGGGCCTTAAGCCCGCTAGGATATTTTAAATTCCCAAAACTTATGTGGGGGCATAAGATTTTGATTAAAATAGTGGGAGTAATTTACAAATAAAAACCATGTTTGTAAATTGTGCATTTTAAATTAATCTTTCGCGTATTTATTTCTTCTCTCGTCATTTTATAGATATGATGTCAAAAGAGCTTAGAGCACTTAGAGATTTGTCCATCTCATCACTTGAACGTAATATTTTAACTGGATCCCAACTTGCATTTCTGGACGCATCATTTGAATGGATTATTTGAAGCTGAAAACATATCCTATGTTTTGTCTGTGCCACCACCCATTACTATTTCACATGACGTTCCTGATGAGCTCCGTAAAAGCATCACCAAATGGAAATTGGATGATGGCTTAGCTCGTGAATACATGTTGGAATATATGTCACTTGATCTGCGTTTGCAACATGAGCATATGGCATCCGCGAAAGAGATTCTCTCGAACCTCAAATTCCTTTATGGGATTAGAGATGGTCGTCGCAGATTCGCGATCACGAGGGAACTCTTGCAAGCAAGAAAGAGAAGGGAAACTCCTGTCGGAATTCACATACACAAGATGATTCGACTTCTATCTGAACTCGATGATATGGGTGTCGTGATGGACAATGATTTCCGAGTGGATATTATTCTACAATCTCTTCCTAGATCATATGACCGATTTATCGCGGACTTGAATCTCCAGAGGCGAGAGATCACTGTGCATGTCCTGCGACAAATGCTCGAGGAACACGAAGCTTCTTTTGGAAAGAAAGCGAGGGTTGGCGAAAGGACTGGGCGGCGTTCAAAACCAAAGCAAATGGAAACCAGAGCTCCTTACTGCACAAGGTCAAGGGAAAGGATTAAATTCGAACCTATGGAGAGTTCGAACAGGTATATTCCTTGTTGAAGTTAATTTTACAATTAACTGTGCATTTTTGGTGTTAGACACTGACTGGAGTTCTCATCCTTGTAGGTGATGGGAGCATTAAGGAAACTGGAGCCTGAGGATTGGATCCTTGAATAAGGCAATGGAGCTGGAGCTGCTACCAAGGCCATAGGCAAAAGTAGATTTAGGTGGTTTGATAAAGTCATTAGGAAACTTTCATTAATGTACCTAGTTTTTAATGAAAATCTTTTTATTCATGTTATTGAATAATGTTGATTTTAATAAAAGCTCCTGTTTTTGGTTTTCATTTGGTACATTGAATTATTGACTTTACATCATAAAACCACCTAAGTTAAGTCATGCACGTACAACAAAACAAAAGGAAACAAGATAATAAAATATCTGCCCAATTATGGCACGCTAGACTTGGACATATATCTAAGTCAAGGATTCAAAAGTTAGCATCATCTGGCGCGATTGAAATCAATCGCATTGATGAAATGCCAACATGTGAACCATGCTTAAAGGGTAAAATGGCTAAGTTGCCATTTAAGGGAAACCCTGAGCGAGCCAAGAAAACATTGGACTTGATACATACTGACGTATGTGGACCACTAAGAAAAAGCGCCCGAGGTGGCTATGACTACTTCATCACTTTCACTGACGACTTTAGTCGTTATGGATATGTGTTCTTGCTGAAACACAAGTCTGAAGCCTTTGAGCGATTCAAAGAATTCAAGATGGAAGTAGAGAATCAACTTGGTAATACGATAAAGGCTCTTCGTTCTGACCGAGGTGGAGAATTTCTTAGTAACGAATTTCTAAATTATCTTGTAGAGCATGGAATATTATCGCAGTGGACTCCTCCTGCAACACCCCAGTTAAATGGAGTAGCAGAGAGAAGGAATCGAACCTTGATGGACATGGTTCGATCCATGATGAGTGCCACTGACCTTCCTCTTCCATTTTGGGGACATGCCCTCCTCACGGCAACGAAGATACTGAATATGGTACCTTCGAAATCCGTAGAAAAGACACCATACGAACTATGGTTTGGCAAGGCACCCTCATACGCATTCATGCGAATATGGGGATCTCCCGCTTACGTTAAAAAGCTAGTGGGAGATAAATTGGAAACAAAATCCACTTTGTGCAAATTCGTGGGGTATCCAGAAAACTCAATAGGATACGAGTTCTACGATCCTACAAGACAAACAACGTTTGTCTCGAGGAACGCTCACTTCTTGGAGAAGGATTTCTTGGTGGACAAGAAAGAAAATAACGTAGAACTAGATGAGGTCACTGAAGCTGAAAAGGCCTTAAAGGTCGATCGAGCTGACCCGTCACCACAGGCAGTGGGAGAACATGAGCATGAAAGTGCACCAGAAAGTACACCAATACTTCGTAGGTCAGAAAGACAACGTAGAGAACCCGAGAGGTACTACGGTCTGCTGCATGAGACTGGACAGTCTCTAACCGACCCAAGGAATTACGAAGAAGCTATGCTAGACATAGACTCGGGAAAATGGCGCGAAGCCATGGAATCCGAACTGGACTCCATGCACTCAAACAAGGTCTGGGCCTTGGTAGATCCACCAGTGGGAGTGGCTCCCGTGGGTTGCAAGTGGATCTATAAGCGAAAGCTTGGAGTGAACGGAGAGGTAATAACCTACAAGGCGCGACTAGTGGCAAAAGGATACACTCAAAGACCAAGTATCGACTTTGAGGAGACCTTCTCGCCCGTCGCAATGCCCAAATCCATTCGGATCTTGCTGGCCATAGCTGCGTGGTATAACTACGAGATATGACAAATGGATGTAAAGACTGCCTTTCTTAATGGAGACATTGATAAGGAGATCTACATGGAGCAACCAAAAGGATATGCATCCAAAGGAGATGAACACAAGGTGTGCAAACTCCAGAGGTCCATTTATGGACTGAAGCAAGCTTCCCGAAGTTGGAACATTCGTTTTGATGAGACAATCCAAACTTTTGTATTCATCAAGAACATGTTCGAACCTTGCGTGTACAAGAAGATCAGTGGGAGTACAGTTGAATTTTTGGTGCTTTACGTTGACGACATTCTTCTCATTGGAAACAATGTAAAAGCATTGTCCGAAACTAAAGCATGGTTATCTACACAATTCTCGATGAAGGATATGGGAGAAGCATCCTTTGTACTAGGTATAAGGATCTACCGAGATAGATCAAAAGGACTGCTGGGCCTCTCCCAATCCCAGTACATAGATAAAATCTTGAAACGATTTAGTATGGAAGAATCCAAGAGAGGATTGCTTCCAATGAGACATGGAATTGCACTCTCTAAGTCTATGGCCCCAAAGACGCCAGAAGAGAGAAGCAACATGTCTCGAGTACCATATGCATCCGCGATAGGAAGCATAATATATGGTATGCTATGTACGAGACCAGACGTAGCGTACGCTTTAAGCGTTACAAGTCGCTACCAGCCTGATCCAGGTGAACAGCACTGGATAGCCGTAAAGGCAATTCTGAAGTACCTGAGAAGGACTAAGGAATTGTTCTTGGTATACGGTGGAGGAGAATTGAAATTGGAAGGCTATACAGACTCGAGCTTCCAATGTGATGTAGACGACTTCAAGTCGACATCAGGATACGTTTTCTGCCTCAATGGTGTTGCGGTTAGCTGGAAGAGCTCCAAGCAGGAAACAACCGCGGATTCAACCACCGAAGCAGAATACATTGCCGCGAGTGACGCAGCAAAGGAAGGTGTTTGGATGAGAAACTTCATCCAGGAATTGGATGTGATACCTAGCATTGCTGAGCCCATTACTATCTTCTGTGATAATAATGGGGCAATAGCACAAGCAAAGGAGCCGAGATCTCATCAGAAATCCAAGCACGTACAAAGACGATACCACGTGATAAGAGATATCATTGGTAGAGGAGACATTAAGATGGAACGTGTCGACTCAGAAGATAATACGGCGGACCCACTAACGAAGCCTCTGCCTCAAAAGGCATTTGAGAAACATCTGCATAAGATGGGACTCAAGAACATAAAAGACTGGCTTTAGGACAAGTGGGAGATTGATAGAAATAGTGTCCTGCAAGCCAGCTGTATGGCTAGTATTTATTGTAATAAACGCGGAACTATTCAATTTCGATTAATAAATGCACTTTATTAAATGGTCATCTTTATATTATGTAATAATTATCTATGCATAAGGATAGAAGTCCTTAGATCACAGGGCTATGGGACAACCCGTGGACTGACCTCTAAGGCCGTGATCTAGAACATATTCAAGAGTCGTAGAATCCAATCGAGATAGGACATCGTTGGATTCGGTTAGACTCTCACTGTTGTGTATACTCCGATGAACTGGAGGACGCTGGGGTCCACGAGCGTGACTGGGATAGTCGATACACATAAGTGGGTGGCTTGCTGGGATGGCAAGCGCACTGAATACCCCAATTAGGAAATAACTCACCATGGAAGCGGTAGTCGCATATCGGGGTTGAAGTTATTCCAATTTGCAATAGTATACGAGGAACGATCCCTAACAACTTGAGATGATAGGGTTTATCTGGTACGAGAACGTCTATGCTTTGATGTGAGTTCCGACTGACTGGGGATCACCAGAAAGTCTCTGTGGACTCACATTGGGTTTAGAGGAACTCGTATGCAGATTCATATCATCAACAAAGGATCCGTTGACCCGACTTGATAGGTTGGGAAATTCTCCTATGGATTTCTGTGAGAAATTAATTCTGGTAAAAATCGTTGGCCAAGGTATCTGACGACTTTATGTAAGTAGCTCATAAAGATTAAGTCAAAGAGAATTTATTTTGAGACCAGAGTACATAAGGTCAAGACAAAAGAAAAGGGAATCCGATGAAAGACCATACCCTTAAGTCTCGACTGGGAGATTGATCAATGGAGAGATTATGTCGTATATGAAAATTGTAAATGATAAAAGGTTCACTGAATTAATTCACCAGTGATTGGGCTCCATGGGCTTGTGACTGGACATCGACCGTGGAGTGTGGGAGAATTCCCAAATTAGCAGGGGTGCTAATCTTGGAATGATTAATCGACAGAGTGTTCGATTAATTTAGAGTATTAATTGCTCGAGTAATTAAATAATATTTAATTACAACCCACGGCCAATTATGTGGTGAACCTACGGGGGCATACACAATACACATGAAGCGAAAGCGAGGAAACAAGAACGAACCGGTCGACTGGGTCGACTGGGTCAAAATCGACTGGGTCGATTAAATGGGTGGGTCGACTGGGTCGACCCATATGGAACGAAAATGGATCCAATTGGAATTGGATCAAGATTATAAATTAAATTGGAATTTAATTTATGAGTAAATTAATTAATTAGGATTTAATTAATTAATGGAATAATTAATTTAATTAGACTTGGAGTTTAATTAATTAATTGGGAGATGATTTAATTAATTGGGCTATTTAATTGGAAGATTAAATAAAGCCCTGAAAAATTAATTAATATGGGCCATGAATTAATTAGAAGACTTAGTCTTCTAATTAAAGAGGGCCATGGCCCATGTAGGAGAATTAGTATTCTAATCCTAGTAGGATTAGGTTATGAGAGATATCTATAAATAAGAGACTAGGTCTCATATCTCACACACAACTCCACAAGAAAATCAAGAAAAGCAAAAATTCTCTCCCTCTCCCTCCTGTGATCGGCCGAACTCACTTCCACTTTAGGAAGAATTTTCGTCTTCGATTCTTCGTTCCAAAGTTGTTCTAAAACCTAGATATTAATATACCCTATGTTCCAGTTGATTAGGATATATTAATTTTCGTGATATTGTGGTGTATCAACTCGTAGAGGCGCAACACGTGGGGCGCTAAAATCAAAGGTGTGGGTCGATCTTACCGGGGCAGAATTCAGAGCTTGTCTTGCTAGCCGAGGATTTGCAAGGATACAGGTATAAACGAGAAAACTTATACTGTCATTTATTTATATTCATATATATACAACTAGAGAATATCCTGGCAAGATTCTTTAAGAGGCCCTAGAAAATTTTTATATTCCGCTGTGCCTTGGGCTGTTTTTCTTACCGAATCCCAACAATACTCTCAATTGATTTCATGCCTTCTTGTGGCCGAACAAAATAATGAATTTGTTGATGAAAAATCATAACTCCCACCCCACCGGTTCCCAAGCATTTCCTGAAGTAAATGCAAATACTTCATTCCCAGAAGTGAATGCAAGTTATTATGGAAACAATCGTGGACGTGGTCGTGGTCGTGGTTATAGTGGCGGCTCTGGAAGGAACCGAGGTGGTCCTAATATAAGGACTGCACCGTACCACTCAAAGGGAAACAATAATGGTGGTAAATATGAAAAAGGGAAGGGTACTAAAAGATACAAAGATGAAACTTGCTATATTTGTGGAGTTAAAGGACATTGGTCTCGTACCTGTCGTACGCCAAAACATCTTGTTGATCTTTATCAAGCTTCTATAAAAGAAAAAGAAAAAGAAAAAGAGGCTAATTTTATCAATACAATTGATAAAATAGGACAATTTGATACCACTCATTTGGATGTTGCCGATTTCCTCATTGAGCACAGCAGTGCTTATGACGACAATGAAAAAGTTCAGAATGAATTACTTGATAGCAATGGAAAATGAACTTGTCGTTTTGTATTATGTATCTTATATTTTTTTCATGTTATATATATATATATATGTGTGTGTGTGTGTGTGTGTGTCATATATATATATATATATATATATATATATATATATATATATATATATATATATATATATATATATATATATATATATATATATATATATGTATATATATTTATACATATGTAAATGAAAAACTCCCAGTTTTCTCATCGGGTTTATATTATGCAACCATAATTGTTTATGAATCAAATGTTGTATTGAACCGGAAGTTCAATGATTCAAAACTCTTCTCGCTTTGGCATGACCGACTTGGCCACCCGGGAGCAATTATGATGCTTCGAATAATAAAGAATTCAGGCGGGCATCCTTTAAAGAACCAGAAGATTCTTTTGCCACAAGAAAATGTGCGTGTGGCATGCTCACAGGGGAAATTAATTGTCAGACCGTCTCCTATGAAAATTGGTGTTGAATCCCCGATGTTTTTATAACGAATTCGTGGAGGTATATGTGGGCCTGTAGATCCACCTTGAAGACCTTTTCGTTATTTTATGGTCTTAATGGATGCATCTTCGAAATGGTCTCATGTATGCCTACTGTCAAAGCGTACAATGGCTTTTGCCAAACTTCTTGCTCAAATTATAAAATTGAGGGCACAATTCCCTGATTATCCGATAAAGACAATCCGTCTTGATAATGCCGGTGAGTTTACATCTCAGGCATTTGATGATTATTGCATGTCAATTGGAATTGATGCTGAACATTCTGTTGCACATGTTCATACCCAAAATGGCCTAGCTGAGTCATTTATAAAGAGGTTGCAATTAATTGCTAGACCTTTACGTTTGAGGTCAAATTTACCCACCTCTGCTTGGGGACATGCAATATTACATGCTGCTTCACTGGTCCGGATTAGACCAAGTTCATTCGAGGCTTGTTCGCCATTGCAGATTGTGACAGGTCAGCAGCATGACATTTCACATTTAAGAATTTTCGGATGTGCGGTTTATGTTTCAACATCACCGCCACAACGAACAAAAATGGGTCCACAGAGACGACTTGGGATCTACAATGATTTTGATTCCCCGTCTATTATCAGATATCCTGAGCCCCTGACGGGCGATATGTTTAAACCAAGATATGCTGATAGTATTTTTAATGAGACAGTTTTCCCGCCGTTAGGGGGAGATAAGAAGCCAGTTCCTAAAGAACGGCGTGAAATTGAATGGAATGTGACATCTTTGTCTCATTATGACCCACCCACAAATAATTGTGAGCAAGAAGTAAGAAAGATTATACATTTACAAAATATCGCAAATCAATTTCCAAATGCATTTGTTGATACAAAGAAAATAACAAAATCTTATATACCAGCTGTTAATGCACCAGCACAGATTGACGTCCCTGAAGGACATGTCCCTGTAGGACAATATGAAAAACCACGAATGAAACGTGGACGCCCGGTTGGTGTGAAAGACAAGAATCCTCAAAGGAAAAAGACACCAGAAGTATGTATTCCTTCTGAAGGGGAAACTATTTCAAAACAAAGCGCTATAGAAAAAATAACTGATCAGTCTGAATTAAGAAATGTTCCGGAAGAGGCAAATGAAATTGATGCCCCTGAAGAGGCGATATTTGAAGAGATCTCTCTGAATTATTTAAATACCCGAGAAAATTGGGATAGAAAGAAAGTGATTGTAGACAATATCTTTGCGTATGGAGTCGCACTAGATATTATAAATAAGGATCATGAAGATCCCGAACCGCTATCGGTTGATGAATGTCGACATAGAAATGATTGGCCAAAATGGAAAGATGCAATTCAAGCTGAGCTGAACTCGCTAGAAAATCGTAAAGTTTTTGGACCGAGAGTTCGCACGCCCAAAAACGTGCAACCGGTCGGGTACAAATGGGTATTTGTACGAAAACGGAATGAGAAAAATGAGATTGTGAGATACAAGGCACGACTTGTTGCACAAGGATTCTCACAAAGACCTGTAATTGATTATGATGTGACATATTCCCCTGTGATTGATGTAATCACGTTGCGGTATTTGATTAGCTTTGCAGTCTCTGAAGGACTGGACATGCGTCTCATGGATGTGGTTACCGCATATTTATATGGATCACTTGATAGTGATATATATATGAAAATCCCTGAAGGATCTCATAATTAGAGGTCTCATGGGTTGTATTCAATTAAATTGCAACGATCCTTGTACGGATTAAAACAGTCTGGCCGGAAGTGGTATACTCGGCTCAGTGATTATCTCGTAAAAGAAGGATTTGTTAACAATTCAATTTGTCCATGTGTTTTCATTAAAAGATTTGAGAATGGAGTTTTCATTATTGCGGTATACGTGGACAACTTAAATCTTGTAGGGACTCCTGAAGAGCTCACAAAGACCGCAAACTATTTGATGAAAGAATTTGAGATGAAAAATCTCGGGAGAACAAAGTTTTGTCTCGGCTTGCAGATCGAATATTTATCAACTGGAATCTTGATCCATCAATCGGCATATACATAAAAGATCATGAAGAAATTTTACATGGACAAAGCTCATTCATTGAGCAGTCCCATGGTTGTTAGATCTTTGGATATAAAGAAAGATCATTTCCGTCCTCGGGAGGAAAATGAAGAATTGCTTGGTCCTGAAGTACCTTATCTAAGTGCAATTGGAGCCCTGATGTATCTTGCAAATTGTACGAGACCTGATATAGCTTTCTCGGTTAACTTACTGGCAAGGTATAGCTCTGCACCAACAAGAAGGCATTGGAATGGAGTTAAACACATATTGCGTTATCTTCGTGGAACAATAGACATGAGCTTATTTTACTCTAGAGATGCCGATGCACGTGTAGTAGGTTATGCAGATACCGGCTATCTTTCTGATCCACACAAAGGTAGATCACAAAGTGGATATGTATTTGATAGGATAGTGCCCAGCAAGCCAATATTAATTAGCTTGTTGAAGTACTATTTTCTTATGGTTTATAATTAATACGCCCATTCATTCATAGTACGTGAATTGAACAATGGCCAACTTCATCTCTCGCGAACTTATCTAAGCGATTGGATGAAATCCTAAGGTCACAATAGACTATGGGACGATTCACTTCAGTACTGAGTGCAATCATGAAACAATCTCAAAGGTCGTGATCTTAAAACCGTTCCAAGTCATAGATTCTGAACGAGACGGGGCATCGTAAGAATCGCCAAGACTTGTACAAGTATGCATGATTCACATGGAGTGAATTTGTAGCGTTTCATGAGCAAGGCATTTGAGGCTAGTGCATATGAGTAGGTGGTTCAATGGAGGATTGAACGCATCGAACGACCCGAACAGAGAAACCCATTGTGGAAGCGCATGACGCATATCGGTGATGGGATGTTTCTCAAGGCTTATAATAGTGTACAATTTAGTCCTTGGACTTGAGGTGCTAGGGCAAATTCGGTGCACGAGTGTGCGTAATTAGATTTAGGTACTGGTCACATAGCCTGGCCACAAAGTGCTTAAGTTGGGTGCGTACACAACTGTACGCGAGTGGTTAGTTCTAAGAAAGGATCTATCGACTCATCCTGATAAGGTGGGAGAATTTTCTGTATGTTCTTCGATAATATGTTCCTAGAAATCCATGGCCATGGTTGGTGACGAATTTGGAAAGGGGTTTCCAAATTTAGCAGTCACACTGGAATTATTATCCAGAATTAGAAAGTACAGAATCGAGATAATTAGAGGTGCCGATCAATTCACACACCCTAGGACTCGATCGGGAAATTAGTCTTTAGAAGGACCGTATGTACATGGCAATTACAAGAGGTGAGGTTCACAATTATTAATTCACCTTTAATTGGGCTTCATGGGCTTGTGGCTAGACATCGACCATGAAGTGTGGGTACTCCTGAATTAATAAGGAAATTAATTCTGGAGTGGTCAATTAAAAGTTGTTTGATTGATCGGAGCATTTAATCGCTCGTTAATTAAATCACGAAAGTCATGGGCCTGCTGCCAATTGATGGTGAACCCAGAGGGTCACACACAATACAATTGGACAGTGACTGTCATAAAGGAAATGTATGATTTAAAGTTGTTAAATCAAAGTAATTGAATTAAGGCATTAATTCAATGGGAGAATATTAATTAGATATCTAATTGATTAATGTTCAATTAATTAATTGGGGTTATCTGATTAATTATGAAGTTAAAGTTGTTAATTAATTGGAAGATTAAATAATTACCCAATTTTAGGATTGGATAATTATATGGGTTGATTTGTGATAATCCTGAACTTAGGGCATAAGGGGGCGATTTTTGTAAAGAAGGAAAAAGAGTTTTAATTCTTGGAAAACAAGTAAGAAGAGATCTTTCAAATCTTGCATTCCTAAGTAGATAAGGAATGAAGATTTGATTGAGAAGGGAAGAAGATATCTTCTAAGAGAAGGACTCTTCTCTTATAAATACTTCTTCTCATCTCTTCATTCACACACCAGAAAAACTTTAGAAAAGAACAAAATTACTCTGCTGAAATTTAAAGAGAGAAACCGATTTTAGAAAAGAAGAAATCAGATTTTTGCACCAAGAATTTTTATTACAAAATCACCCCACATACTTTCGCCCCTAAACCCTAGTCGCCCAAATCAAGGTCGACCGAACCCAACTTGCCCGAACCTGATCTGATCACATAAGCCCTGTGATTGTCTTCTTCCACTAGATCTCCAAATCCAGATCCAGATCTAAGTCCTGATCGAGATCTACAGAGTCCTTTGCTGACAAACCTTCAAGATCCAGTTCGTAGCGTACGACTTGAAGGTGTCACTACAATCCAATTGGTGTGGATCAACTTTGGAGGTAAGACACATGGATCACTCATATTGTGGATCGAACGAAACGCCTGGAGGTAACCACCACCGAGCTGTGGTGAGGTAAATCGCAAAACCCCCTTTATGTTTATGTTTGATTCAACCTTTTCGTATAAACAACTATGGAGAAAGATTTATGGGACTAATAGGGACCTCGAAAATTTTAAATTCCGCACTTTGTTGTATTGACAATCGAGCCCCAACTAGAAATATCCCAACAGTGGTATCAGAGCCAAGTCCATACGTTTTATACGAAAAGGCCTGAACATAATGTGTGTTCACCGTATAGGTTTAATTATGTGTATGAGAACGCGTGATAATTATGTTCTGTTAATTGATTCTTGCTTGTTATGACTAAATCTATGATTGGGTAAAATTGCCTTTTAAGATCTGTGGCAAATTTCTAGTTTTTCGAAAAATCAGGACTCTTTGTGCTATTATCGCAAATCGTGTAAATTAGGGCTGAAAATTAAATTTTCTGTTTCTGGAAATTTTTGTAAAATCTGGGCTGTTTCTGAAATTCTGATCGCACGGGTTTTTGGGCTGTTTTGCAATTTTCAAAAATTCAAGGACTGTTTTGTAATTTTCGAAAGTTCAGGGGTCAGTTTGCAAAATTCAACAATTTTCTGGATTTCAAAATTTTATTTTCTGGTCCTTCTGTCCGAAAACTGTTTTGGGGGTAATTTGTAACTTTTCAAAAGTTTTGGGGTCAAAAGTGCAATTTCCGAAAGTATAGGGGCCGAACTGCAATTTTCAAAAGCTGAAAAATCAGAATCTGTTTTTAAGGCAAAAAACTTGTTTTGTTTATCCGAGAATCTATTTGTCATAATTAGTAGTGACTAAAAAGCATGAATCATAGGAAGTTAGTTTTAAAAGGTAGTTTTAAAATTAAGAAAGAAATACGTAAAAGTTGTTTCCATGTTTCTTGCTCTACGTGAACTGTTTACGTGATTTTCGATCGCGCCGAGCCTTGACCTTAGGTTAGATGTGATTGGTTTAATTTAATGCATGGTTTTTATTGGGCCTGCGAACCTGTTATTATTTTTGGGCCACTTTGAGCCTTTGTAATAGAATAGGGCAAGGTGGGAGCCCAGGAGGAATTGAAGGCCATGTATGCATGGTACATTATGTAATAGCACAGGTTCTTTGAGAACCCTTTAGATTGACCAATTGGGCCAACATCATTGGCTCGATGATGGCCTGCATAGGAGGCTCCCGATCGAAAACATATTGTGGTAGTATGCATGCTAGGCTTGTATGACTTTTATTTATTAGTCGATTTATGATTGCTTGTGTATATGCGCGCTAGAATCTAGATCGTAAATAAAAGATAAAGCATAATTGAAGCGGTGAGATCTCGAGGAGAGTTTCTTTAAACTTTCAAAAACCGAAACCCCCCCCCCCCTCGAATAAATATTAAGTCATATTGGGTTAAATATAAAATGAAGTTTTATAAAATCCAAGCCTTCCATTAATAGGAACTAGTGTATGTTGTCTACTTATCGATAGAGGTGATCCAGAGTCTGGCACCCAAGTCGAAGAAAGGGGCAATACACGAAATTTCTTGATTCTAGTTTTTCTAAAACTCGACAAGGGTAGGGACTGGTCGGGACGTGAAGATCGACCGATAACTAGTTATGGAGAATTCATGACCGGACTCGTTGCTTATCATAGACTTAACGCGTAGTAACATTTATGATGTAGCAGTGCTAGATAAATGCGAAAAACGAGGCAAAATAGCTTGAAGGTTGTGTAGTAGACACAATTGGTAAAATGTATACCTACCTAAGGAATTAATTTTATGGCCACGAGTCGTGGGTGCAACTAATTGCTGCTGGGACGTCAAGACCTACTAGGAAATAGATTTTTGCCGAAACTAGAAGGGGTTAATGTTTCGATAAAAATAGTGGGAGAACTTTTTCGATAAAAAGTCCAAATTTCGTTAATTATAAGTATTAATATTAAACATGTCTGCTTATTGTTGTCTGTTTTATTGTTAGCCATTCACCATCCACTGTCCCGTTCAAACGATACTTAGTGCGTGTTAGAAACGAATCAACTTTGGGAAGTATGATGTGCAATTACCTTCAAGAAACAACCATGGCTTAGTTTAACATTGTTAAGGAATATTGTTGTCACTTAACCAAGATGTTCAAACGAATCAAAGGGTTTGGAGCCCAAATGATTCTCGAAGATGAGATAGAGATTACTCTACACGGTCTTTCTGACACCTTCACTCATTTCATGCAATATTGTGATATTCCGCCTGAGGGAATTGAAACAAAACAATTGCATGAGTTGTTAGACAAATATGAAGGAGCTCATCTGCAAGGATTTGGACTGTATGAAGCAAATTGCCCTCAGTGTAAGAACGAAAAGAAAATAAGTAAGATAAACAAGATAATCGTCCGCGCTTGAAATGTTCATTTTGGACATTCATCCTAAATATTCGAAAGGAAAGTTTTTATCTACTGCTCTTGAAATAAAGAACTTGGATAAACTCGGAACTTTCAAATCTTGAAGGAATAATAATTGAAATAAAGGATCTTTAAGGCATTCCAAACATTTCAATCAATAAGAACTAAAAGCACTAGTTCAAAAGGATGCTACTTCATATATACTTGCGATTTTCAATCGTTAAAGTGTATGTGTACTTTGTTGAAGTACAATTCTAAAATTGTTGAAGTAATTCAATAGACGTTTTGGAAATGAAGCAACCAAGAGCATTATGTTGATAGCGGTTTGATCTAATCAAGCTCGCTGAAACATAAGCAACTAACTCCTCGATTATCTATAAGACAAGAATAGAATTCTCATGAAGCAAATCAAAGAAGGAATCGAACTTGGTTCAATTCACGAATTCACATTAGGGGATAGCCTCCCCTGACTCTTCAAAAAAAAAATACTTGGTCTAGTACTTTTCGAAATGAGTTCTTACACCGCCATGTCATTTAAGACATAGCAAAATACCCTTATATGAGAAATTAGATGGTAGATCTGATTCATATAATGTTTGTGGGGTATCCAACGAAATCCATTGGATACTTGTTCTACGACAATGAGAAATGAAAAGTATCTCGTAAGATGCTTGTTCCTCTGTTGACGAAACTCTTGTCAAAGGAAATAAGGAATGTCATAGAACTTGATGAAGTCCAAGAATTGGACCCATCCCCACGAACAGTGGGAGCAAACCCTGAAACCTGCTAAACCGATCCATGCACAAATAATTAGTAATCTAATCAAATTCGTAAGGAACTCAACATTCCATTTAGCGAATTGAGAAATTGGATTTTAATCCAAGATTACAAAGAGACTAAGGGATATTGCATGAAGCCATAAGATTCAAAATGGAAAGTTTGACTCGCTTAATGGCGATGGGTCATTCTTCAAAAGTCCTTTAGGGACCAATGAGAATACCCTCTCCATTTGCAACGTCAAAATCCATTTCGAAACTATTAGCCATAGAAGGGTGGTTGTGACTACCAAAATATGACTATTGGATATGAATCCTGCATCTCACAATTGAAAATTGATGAGAAGATCTCTATTCAAATCCAAAGGTCAATCCATGATTTTTTCCCGAACTTGAAACATGCAACTTGATAAGTCAATCAAGAATGTTGAAGTTGTCAAAAGGTATATGGATTCCAATTGTGCAAAATGATCAGTGGGAGTGTAGTTGAGTTCAAAACGCAACAAGATGATGTTCTGTACATCAAGCATGATATAAGAATATCAGAACAGCACAGACGAAAGCGTGTTCTTCACGCAATTCTCCATGATAAGATTTGGGAATTACATCTCACATACTAGCAATACGTATTTATAGAGATAAAAGCGAAGTAGATGTTACAATTCACCGAATCTAAGTACAAAGACTATATATTGATTAAATTCGATATGGAAGAATCCAAGAAAGGATTGTTTCCAAAGAGACAAAATTTCTCTTACTTATTTAATGAGCCCTACATATAAATGAGTAAAGAAGTAACTGTCTTAAGAAACCCTATGCTTTGGCATTTGGATTGCATATAGCATGCAGTGTCTTGTACTAGACCTGACTCATCAAATGCTCTGACTTCTCACGAGCTACTGATAGTCGAACACCAGTAAAGGACACTGGACTACCATAAATGCAATCCTCGAAGATAATTAAAGAATATAATGTTGGTATGTGGTAGTAGTGGAGAATTGAAAACTCGAAGGATTTAGTGATTTGAGATTTCCAGTCTGAAGTGGATGATTTATTATGTCTCAATGGAGCAAAGGTAAATTGGAAGAAATTCCAATAGTATACCATTGCCAACTCAAACAGAATATACGCACCATTGTGATGCTGCAAGAGAAAGTGTTTAGATGAGAAACTTTCATCCAACGATTGGATGAAATACCTAGCATGACAAAAAGCCTATCGTAATCTTAACCGATTTAGATAAGGCAATTGCACAATGAAAGGGAAACGAGATCTCACCGATAGTCTGAACTGATAGAAATAATGTCCTGCAAGCCAGCTGTATGGCGAGCATTTATTTGTAATAAATAAGGAACTATTCAATTTTGATTAATAAATGCACTTTATTAAATGGTCATCTTTATCTTATGTAATAATTATCTACGCATAAGGATAGAAGTCCTTAGATCACAGGGCTATGGGACAACCCGTGGACTGATCTCCAAGGCCGTGATCTAGAACATATTCAAGAGTCTTAGAATCAAATCGAGATAGGACATCGTTGGATTCGGTTAGACTCTCACTATTGTGTATACTCCGATGAACTGGATGATGCTGGGGTCCACGAGCGTGACTGGGATAGTCGATACACATAAGTGGGTGGCTTGTCGGGATGGCAAGCGTACTAAATACCCCAATTAGGAAATAACTCACCATGGAAGCGGTAGTCGCATATCGGGGTTGAAGTTATTCCAATTTGCAATAGTATACGAGGAACGATCCCTAACTACTTGAGGTGATAGGGTTTATCTGGTGCGAGAACGTCTATACTTTGATATGAGTTCCGACTGACTGGAGTTCGCCAGAAAGTCTCCGTGGACTCATATTGGGTATAGAGGAACTCGTATGCGGATTCATATCATCAACAAAGGATCCATTGACCCGACTTGATAGGTTGGGAAATTCTCCTGTGAATTTCTGTGAGAAATTAATTCTGGTAAAATCCTTGGCCAAGGTATTTGACGACTTTATGTAAGTAGCTCATAAAGATTAAGTCAAAGAGAATTTATTTCGAGATCAGAATACATAAGGTCAAGACAAAAGAAAAGGGAATCCAATGAAAGACCATGCCCTTAAGTCTCGACTGGGAGATTGTTCGATGGAGAGATTATGTCGTATATGGAAATTGTAAATGATAAAAGGTTCACTGAATTAATTCACCAGTGATTGAGCTCCATGGGCTTATGGCTAGACATCGACCGTGGAGTGTAGGAGAATTCCCAAATTGGCAGGGGTGCTAATTTTTTAATGATCAATCGACAGAGTGTTCGATTGATTTAGAGTAAGTCTTACTCGAATAATTAAATAATATTTAATTATAACCCACGGCCAATTATGTGGTGAACCTACGGGGGCATACACAATACACATGAAGCGAAAGCGAGGAAATAAGGACGACCGAGTCGACTGGGTCGATTATAATGGATGGGTCGACTGGGTCGACCCAGTGGGAACAAAGAAGGATCCAATTGGAATTGGATCAGGATCATAAATTAAATTGGAGTTTAATTTGTGAGTTAATTAATTAAGTTGGATTTAATTAATTAAAGGAATAATTAATTAATTGGACTTAGAGTCAAAATTAATTAATTGGGAGACTAGTTAATTAATTGGGCTATTTAATTGGGAGACTAAATAAAGCCTGGTCAAAATTAATTAACTGGGCCATAAATTAATTAGAAGACTTGGTCTTCTAATTAGAGAGGGCCATGACCCATGTAGGAGAATGGAATCCTAGTCCTAATAGGACTAGGTTAAGGAGATAACTATAAGTAGTTTACTTGTAGTTATTTTTCACACAACTCAACAAGCAAAAATTGAGCAGAGCAAAAATTCTCTCCCCTCTCCCTGTGCAATCGGCCGAACCCATTCTTCACTGTGGATGAATTTTTCGTTTTCGATTATGTTCCTATATCGTTCCTAAGTCCTAAATCTTAATATATCTTGTGTTC
The DNA here is from genome assembly GCA_003313485.2 of Penstemon barbatus. Taxonomy (NCBI): domain Eukaryota; kingdom Viridiplantae; phylum Streptophyta; class Magnoliopsida; order Lamiales; family Plantaginaceae; genus Penstemon; species Penstemon barbatus. The sequence continues at coordinate 65,558,598 of CM064884.1, read as the reverse complement.
TAGTCGATCAAGATATATTATTTTTCGTGATATTGTGGTGTATCAACTCGTAGAGGCGCAACACGTGGGGCGCTACTCAAAAGGTTTGGATCGATTAATTGGAGGAGAAATCAAAGTTCGTTTTGCCAACTTGGATTTGCAAGGAGACAGGTATAACGTGTAAACTGTTCATAACTGTCGTTTAAATTAATATTTATATATATACACCTAGAGTAGTATCCTGGCAAGATTCCGTAAGAGGTCCTAAAAATTTTATATTCCGCTGTGCCTAGGGCTGTTTATCTTACCGAATCCCAACAGTGGTATCAGAGCCAACTCTAGGCTTTGAATATATATGAATTTGCAAATTCTGTGTTATAAATCATATGTTTGATTTATGTGGCTAGTTCTTTAACTTTGCATGTTTTAGGACGTTTGTTTGTTAACTTAGAGTTAATGTTTAATTTTGGATTCGAAAATTTTATCATGTTGATATTATTTTGGATTGGGATTTAATTGACTGGGTTTGTTTAATTAAATCAATAAGTAATCGAAGAAACAAAAAAAAAAAATTGGGTTCAACCGCGGCGGTGCGCGGCAGCGCACCGTGGCTAGACCGCCACCGCGTGCTGCCGCACGCGGCAGCGCGCTGTCTGCGCGTGCAGCACATGGCAGCTGCCTACGGGCAGTCTGCCGCGTGCTGGCAACGCGCTGTCACTTGGCGGTGTCCTATTCGTCACTCTGTGGCTGAATTTTGGTTGATCTCAAACACGCCTATTTTGGAAGTCCTGAAAATCTTGGAGAATTTTGGAAGATTAGGAAACTTGAAGTTTTTGGATAAGGTAGTTACCTTGTTAGACTAGAACACTACCTTAATTAACTAATCTAGTCAAAATAGGATTATCTTGAGAATCTTGGAGATTTGGGAATATTTGGGAAACTTAGAGTTTTGGATAAGGTAAGAATCTTAGAGATTTGGTCTACCTTAATTAACCAATTTTAATCAAGATAAGGTTTATAGATTACTTAGAGCTCAAGCAAGAGCTAATTAATCTTAAAGATTAATTGTTGATTCAAAATTAATTAACTTAGATAAATTTTGAGAATTAAAATTAAAGGAGCCAGTAAATTTACATTTATGCCCTTATGTGTATTTATGCATGTTCTTGAGTGAATATGTAGATTGGTCGATTTTACCCTTAAGCCCTGTGTAGTTTTTGGTTTATTTATTTATGGGTTGTAATTAAATGGGCCTGATTGGTGCCCTTGCTTGCGCAAACAAATGTAATAGAATAGGACCATTTTAAATTTGTAAGCTAGGCTTAGATTAGGTTTGGAGCCGAAAATACCTTATGAAGACTTGGAGGTCCGCATGGAGGCCCATAACCTTGGAAGACATGGAGGCCCAATTCATTACATGGAAGTCCAATCAAGCAGGATATTACAAGAAGGCCCATGATGTATGGGTTTGAAAATTGTAATAGTTAGGACATTTAATTTCCTCCCTAGACTGATCAATTGATTCATCACAAGGCTCGTGATGAATTGCATAGGATGGGCAATCGATCAATCATATCCTGCTAGGTGATGAATGTTTACTTATATTCTTTGATTTATGTCTTGCATGCTTAGAATAGATCACGTAAACATGATAAAGCATAATCTGATGAGACCTCGCACAAGAAAACTTAAAACCTCCAATTGAACTTAAAATTCAATTAGAATATTAAATCGAACCTAAGGGTGCATATGAATAGTCTCTATGGTCCGAGCCTATCCAATTACTAGGTCTTAGGCATATTGTACGAATATATCTCGATGTCTCACGAGTCGTGGGTCGAGCTATAGAAAGATGATATGTCTATTGCCTCGATGCACGAGTTTAGTACCAAGGGAGGGGATAACAAGGTTTTAGGCGCTGTTTCACGAGTCGTGGGGTGTCTAGGATTGAACTATTTCTCTCCACGAGTATTGGACATGATTTAACGCTAGTAAGTATGGATGTCTCATGAGTCGTGGGTCCATATCGAAAAACAAGGCTAAATGAACTTAAGGGTTAGCTGCGATGGTTAACCGTCGACGTAATCGACCACCAAGTGAATCAAATAGTATGGCCAACGAGTCGTGGGTACTAGGAGATTGCATTTGGGCCTTAAGCCCACTAGGATATTTTAATTTCCCGAAACTTATGTGGGGGCATAAGATTTTGATTAAAATAGTGGGAGTAATTTACAAATGAAAACCATGTTTGTAAATTGTGCATTTTGAATTAATCTTTCGCGTATTTATTTCTTCTCTCGTCATTTTATAGATATAATGTCTAAGAATCCAATTTCCATCATACTTGATCAAACAAATTAACTGGACCCAACTTCCATGACTGTGTCAGGAACCTTAAGATCATTCTCGCTTCTGAAAAGCGAGGTTTTGTCCTTGATGGGCCCCCTCCCGAACTTGCTAAGGATGCCGATGATACTGAGAAAGAAGCTGTGGATATGTGGCTTGACGATGACTTGCAGTCACGTTGTCTCATGTTGGCATCCATGTCGAATGAGCTTCAAAAGCAGCACGAGCATATGAAGTCTTCTTTTGAAATCTACACGCACCTGAATGGTTTATTTGGGGTGCAAAGTAGATATTAGGCGAAGTGGAGTTAGATTTAGGTGGTAATAAATAAGTCCTTAGGAACGTTCTTTATGTACCTGGTTTGGTGAAAACCATTATTTCTATTCCTGTTTTGGATAATGAAGGTTTTAATTTTACTATTAATAAAGGTTCCTTTTCGTTATTCATGAATGATAATATGTTTTTCACTGGTACATTAAAAGATGGACTATATACCATCGAACCACCTAAGTTAGTGATGCATGTACAACATAACAAAAGAAAACAAGATAATGAAATATCTGCCCAATTATGGCACGCTCGACTTGGACATATATCTAAGTCAAGGATTCAAAAGTTAGCATCTTCTGGAGTGATTGAAATCAATCGCATTGATGAAATGCCAACATGTGAACCATGTCTAAAGGGTAAAATGGCTAAGTTGTCATTTAAGGAAAACTCTGAGCGAGCCAAGAAAACATTGGACTTAATACATACTGACGTATGTGGACCACTAAGAAAAAGCGCCCGAGGTGGCTATGACTACTTCATCACTTTCGCTGACGACTATAGTCGTTATAGATATGTGTTCTTGTTGAAACACAAGTCTGAAGCCTTTGAGCGATTCAAAGAATTCAAGATGGAAGTAGAGAATCAACTTGGTCATACGATAAAGGCTCTTCGTTCTGACCGAGGTGGAGAATTTCTTAGTAACGAATTTCTAAATTATCTTGTAGAGCATGGAATACTATCGCAGTGGACTCCTCCTGCAACACCCCAATTGAATAGAGTTGCAGAGAGAAGGAATCGAACTTTGATGGACATGGTTCGATCCATGATGAGTGCCACTGACCTTCCTCTTTCATTTTGGGGACATGCCCTCCTCACGGCAACGAAGATACTGAACATGGTACCTTTTAAATCCGTAGAAAAGACACCATACGAATTATAGTTTGGCAAGGCACCCTCATACGCATTCATGCGCATATGGGGATCTCCCGCTTACGTTAAAAAGCTAGTGGGAAATAAATTGGAAACTAAATCCACTTTGTGCAAATTCGTGGGGTATCCAGAAAACTCGATAGGATACGAGTTCTACGATCCTACAAGACAAACTACGTTTGTCTCGAGGAACGCTCACTTCTTGGAGAAGGATTTCTTGGTTGACAAGAAGGAAAATAACGTCGAACTAGATGAGGTTACCGAAGCTGAAAAGACCGAAGAGGTCGATCAAGCTGACCCGTCACCACAGGCAGTTGGAGAACAAGAGCATGAAAGTGCACCAGAAAGTACACCGATACTTCGTAGGTCAGAAAGACAACGTAGAGAACTCGAGAGGTACTACGGTCTGCTGCATGAGACTGGACAGTCTCTAACCGACCCAAGGACTTACGAAGAGGCTATGCTAGACATAGACTCGGGAAAGTGGCACGAAGCCATGGAATCCGAATTGGACTCCATGCACTCAAACAAGGTCTGGGCCTTGGTAGATCCACCAGTTGGAGTAGCTCCCGTGGGTTACAAGTGGATCTATAAGCGAAAGCTTGGAGTGAACGGAAAGGTAATTACCTACAAGGCGCGACTAGTGGCAAAAAGATATACTCAAAGACTAGGTATCGACTTTGAGGAGACCTTCTCGCCCGTCGCAATGCCTAAATCCATTCGGATCTTGCTGGCCATAGCTGCGTGGTATAACTACGAGATATGGCAGATGGATATAAAGACTGCCTTTCTCAATGGGGACATTGACAAGGAGATCTACATAGAGCAACCAAAAGGATATGCATCCAAAGGAGATGAACACAAGGTGTGCAAACTACAGAGGTCCATTTATGGACTGAAGCAAGCTTCCCGAAGTTGGAACATTTGTTTCAATGAGACAATCCAAACTTTTGGATTCATCAAAAACATGTTCGAACCTTGCGTGTACAAGAAGATCAGTGGGAGTACAATTGAATTTTTGGTGCTTTACGTTGACGACATTCTTCTCATTGGAAATAATTTGAAAGCGTTGTCCGAAACTAAAGCATGGTTATCTACACAATTCTCAATGAAGGATATGGGAGAAGCATCCTTTGTACTAGGTATAAGGATCTACAGAGATAGATCAAAAGGACTGCTGGGCCTCTCCCAATCCCAATACATAGATAAAATCTTGAAAAGATTTAATATGGAAGAATCCAAGAGAGGATTGCTTCCAATGAGACATGGGATTGCACTCTCTAAGTCTATGGCCCCAAAGATGCCAGAAGAGAGAAGCAATATGTCTGGAGTACCATATGCATCCGCGATAGGAAGCATAATGTATGGTATGTTATGTACTAGACCAGACGTAGCATACGCTCTAAGCGTTACAAGTCGCTACCAGTCTGATCCAGGTGAGCAGCACTGGATAGCCGTAAAGGCAATTCTGAAGTACCTGAGAAGGACTAAGGAATTATTCTTGGTATACGGTGGAGGAGAATTGAAATTGGAAGGCTATACAGACTCGAGCTTCCAATGTGATGTAGACGACTTCAAGTCGACATCAGGATACGTGTTCTGCCTCAATGGTGGTGCGGTTAGCTGGAAAAGCTCCAAGTAAGAAACAACCGCGGATTCAACCACCGAAGCCTAATACATTGCTGCGAGTGATGCTGCAAAGGAAGGTGTTTGGATGAGGAACTTCATCCAGGAATTGGATGTGATACCTAGCATCGCTGAGCCCATTACTATATTCTGTGATAACAATGGGGCAATAGCGCAAGCAAAGGAACCGAGATCTCATCAGAAATCCAAGCAAAGACTGGCTTTAGGACAAGTGGGAGATTGATAGAAATAGTGTCCTGCAAGCCAGCTGTATGGCGAGCATTTATTTGTAATAAATAAGGAACTATTCAATTTTGATTAATAAATGCACTTTATTAAATGGTCATCTTTATCTTATGTAATAATTATCTACGCATAAGGATAGAAGTCCTTAGATCACAGGGCTATGGGACAACCCGTGGACTGATCTCCAAGGCCGTGATCTAGAACATATTCAAGAGTCTTAGAATCAAATCGAGATAGGACATCGTTGGATTCGGTTAGACTCTCACTATTGTGTATACTCCGATGAACTGGATGATGCTGGGGTCCACGAGCGTGACTGGGATAGTCGATACACATAAGTGGGTGGCTTGTCGGGATGGCAAGCGTACTAAATACCCCAATTAGGAAATAACTCACCATGGAAGCGGTAGTCGCATATCGGGGTTGAAGTTATTCCAATTTGCAATAGTATACGAGGAACGATCCCTAACTACTTGAGGTGATAGGGTTTATCTGGTGCGAGAACGTCTATACTTTGATATGAGTTCCGACTGACTGGAGTTCGCCAGAAAGTCTCCGTGGACTCATATTGGGTATAGAGGAACTCGTATGCGGATTCATATCATCAACAAAGGATCCATTGACCCGACTTGATAGGTTGGGAAATTCTCCTATGGATTTCTGTGAGAAATTAATTCTGTTAAAATCCTTGGCCAAAGTATCTGACGACTTTATGTAAGTAGCTCATAAAGATTAAGTCAAAGAGAATTTATTTCGAGATCAGAATACATAAGGTCAAGACAAAAGAAAAGGGAATCCGATGAAAGACCATGCCCTTAAGTCTCGACTGGGAGATTGTTCGATGGAGAGATTATGTCGTATATGGAAATTATAAATGATAAAAGGTTCACTGAATTAATTCACCAGTGATTGGGCTCCATGGGCTTGTGGCTGTACATCGACCGTGGAGTGTGGGAGAATTCCCAAATTGACAGGGTTGCAAATTTTGGAATGATCAATCGACAGAGTGTTGGATTGATTTAGAGTAAGTCTTACTCGAATAATTAAATAATATTTAATTATAACCCACGGCCAATTATGTGGTGAACCTACGGGGGCATACACAATACACATGAAGCGAAAGCGAGGAAATAAGGACGACCGAGTCGACTGGATCGACTGGGTCGATTATAATGGATGGGTCGACTGGGTCGACCCAGTGGGAACAAAGAAGGATCCAATTGGAATTGGATCAGGATCATAAATTAAATTGGAGTTTAATTTGTGAGTTAATTAATTAAGTTGGATTTAATTAATTAATTGGACTTAGAGTCAAAATTAATTAATTGGGTGACTAGTTAATTAATTGGGCTATTTAATTGGGAGACTAAATAAAGTCTGGTCAAAATTAATTAACTGGGCCATGAATCAATTCGAAGACTTGGTCTTCTAATTAGAGAGAGCCATGGCCCATGTAGGAGAATGGAATCCTAGTCCTAATAGGAATAGGTTATGGAGATAACTATAAGTAGCTTACTTGTAGTTATTTTTCACACAACTCAACAAGCAAAAATTGAGCAGAGCAAAAATTCTCTCCCCTCTCCCTGTGCAATCGGCCGAACCCATTCTTCACTGTGGAAGAATTTTTCGTTTTCGATTATGTTCCTATATCGTTCCTAAGTCCTAGATCTTAATATATCTTGAGTTCTAGTCGATCAAGATATATTATTTTTCGTGATATTGTGGTGTATCAACTCGTAGAGGCGCAACACGTGGGGCGCTACTCAAAAGGTTTGGATCGATTAATTGGAGGAGAAATCAGAGTTCGTTTTGCCAACTTGGATTTGCAAGGAAACATGTATAACGTGTAAACTGTTCATAACTGTCGTTTAAACTAATATTTATATATATACACCTAGAGTAGTATCCTGGCAAGATTCCGTAAGAGGTCCTAAAAATTTTATATTCCGCTGTGCCTAGGGCTGTTTATCTTACCGAATCCCAACATGAACACAATACCATGTGATTGAACAAGTCATAGGTAGTTGAGACGCGTAGAAGTATTACGTCATCTCAACAAGGACAATTTAGCAGATCCACTAATTAAGCTCTTTCACAAAAGGGTTCGAGGGACATCTTGGTATAGATGGGTCTTAGAAATGTTGTGATTGGCTTTAGGGTAAGTGGGAGATTGATAGGATAGTGCCCATCAAGCCAATATTAATTAGCTTGTTGAAGTACTATTTTCTTATGGTTTATAATTAATACGCCCGTTCATTCATAGTACGTGAATTGAACAATGGCCAACTTCATCTCTCGCGAACTTATCTAAGCGATTGGATGAAATCCTAAGGTCAGAATAGACTATGGGATGATTCACTTCAGTACTGAGTGCAATCATGAAACAGTCTCAAAGGTCGTGATCTTAAAACCGTTCCAAGTCATAGATTCTGAACGAGACGGGGTATCGTAAGAATCGCCAAGATTTGTACAAGTATGCATGATTCACATGGAGTGAATTTGTAGCGTTTCATGAGCAATGCATTTGAGGCCAGTGCATATGAGTAGGTGGTTCAATGGAGGATTGAACGCATCGAACGACCCTAACAGAGAAACCCATTGTGGAAGCACATGACGCATATCGGTGATGGGATGTTTCTCAAGGCTTATAATAGTGTACGATTTAGTCCTTGGACTTGAGGTGCTAGGGCGAATTCGGTGCACGAGTGTGCGTACTTAGATTTAGGTACTGGTCACGTAGCCTGGCCACAAAGTGCCTAAGTTGGGTGCGTACACAACTGTACGCGAGTGGTTAGTACTAAGAAAGGATCTATCGACTCATCCTGATAAGGTGGGAGAATTTCCTGTACGTTCTTCGATAATATGTTCCTAGAAATCCATGGCCATGGTTGGTGACGAATTTGGAAAGAGGTTTCCAAATTTAGCAGTCACACTGGAATTATTATCCAGAATTAGAAAGTACAGAATCGAGATAATTAGAGGTGCCGATCAATTTTACACACCCTAGGTCTCGATCGGGAAATTAGTCTTTAGAAGGACCGTATGTACATGGCAATTATAAGAGGTGAGGTTCACAATTATCAATTCACCTATGAATTGGGCTTCATGGGCTTGTGGCTAGACATCGACCATGAAGTGTGGGTACTCCTGAATTAATAAGGAAATTAAATCTGGAGTGGTCAATTAAAAGTTGTTTGATTGATCGGAGCATTTAATCGCTCGTTAATTAAATCACGAAAGTCGTGGGCCTGCTGCCAATTGATGGTGAACCCAGAGGGTCACACACAATACAATTGGACAGTGACTGTCATAAAGGAAATGTATGATTTAAAGTTGTTAAATCAAAGTAATTGAATTAAGGCATTAATTCAATGGGAGAATATTAATTAGATATCTAATTGATTAATGTTCAATTAATTAATTGGGGTTATCTGATTAATTATGAAGTTAAAGTTGTTAATTAATTGGAAGATTAAATAATTACCCAATTTTAGGATTGGATAATTATATGGGTTGATTTGTGATAATCCTGAACTTAGGGCATAAGGGGGCGATTTTTGTAAAGAAGGAAAAAGAGTTTTAATTCTTGGAAAACAAGTAAGAAGAGATCTTTCAAATCTTGCATTCCTAAGTAGATAAGGAATGAAGATTTGATTGAGAAGGGAAGAAGATATCTTCTAAGAGAAGGACTCTTCTCTTATAAATACTTCTTCTCATCTCTTCATTCACACACCAGAAAAACTTTAGAAAAGAACAAAATTACTCTGCTGAAATTTAAAGAGAGAAACCGATTTTAGAAAAGAAGAAATCAGATTTTTGCACCAAGAATTTTTATTACAAAGTCGCCCCACATACTTTCGCCCCTAAACCCTAGTCGCCCAAATCAAGGTCGACCGAACCCAACTTGGCCGAACCTGATCTGATCACATAAGCCCTGTGATTTGTCTTCTTCCACTAGATCTCCAAATCCAGATCCAGATCTAAGTCCTGATCGAGATCTACAGAGTCCTTTGCTGACAAACCTTCAAGATTCAGTTCGTAGCCTACGACTTGAAGGTGTCACTACAATCCAGTTGGTGTGGATCAACTTTGGAGGTTAGACACATGGATCACTCATATTGTGGATCGAGCGAAACGCCTGGAGGTAACCACCACCGAGCTGTGGTGAGGTAAATCGCAAAACCCCCTTTATGTTTATGTTTGATTCAAACTTTTCGTATAAACAACTATGGAGAAAGATTTATGGGACTAATAGGGACCTCGAAAATTTTTAAATTCCGCACTTTGTTGTATTGACAATCGAGCCCCAACTAGAAATATCCCAACAGTATTTACTTGCGATGACGCTGCAATATCATGGCGCTCTGTTAAACAAACTCTAGCAGCAACTTCTTCCAATCATGCTGAAATTTTGGCATTGCATGAAGCAATTAGTCGAGAATGTTTATGGCTGAGATCAATGGTTCAATATATTCAGGAATCTTGTGGGTTGCCTTCAACAAAGAATATACCAACTTCATTATATGAAGACAATGCCTCCTGTATTGCTCAAATAAAAAATGGGTATATCAAAGGAGACAGAACGAAGCACATATCACCAAAGTTTTTCTTTACCCACGAACTTCAGAAAAATGGGATATAGACGTTCTTCAGATTTAGTCATGTAACAATTTTGCTGATTTATTCACCAAAGCATTGCCAACTACATCATTCAAAAAGATGGTTGACAACATTGAAATGCGGCGACTTGTGGATCTTATGTCGACATCAGGGGGAGCGTGTAATTAATTAACGACACTTACACTGTACTCTTTTTCCTTCGTCCAAGTTTTTGTCCCAATGGGTTTTTCTTGGCAAGGTTTTAACGAGGCAGTGTTACACGCTTATAAGCCCCTTACGGATATGTACTCTTTTTCTTCGTCCAAGTTTTTATCCCAATGGGTTTTTCTTGACAAGGTTTTAATGAGGCATACTCCAGAAGCAATAGGCATCCAAGGGGGAGTATTTTGAAATTGAACTTAAGTTGTGGATCCCATTGCAATTTACAAGTTGTATGATGTCAAGACAATACTCTTGCACTTGGTTGCATAAGGAATTAACATATATCTCTATATGTGTCAAAGCAAGATTAAGTGTGGCAAAGGAAGAACTTGTGGAAGCTTATAGACATATACAAGTGTTACAACTTGTTGAGTAGCCATATATCACAATTACATGGAAGCCACCCATTACATTTCTTTGTATGACATGTGGCTAATGTAGTAATCTTGATAGCTTTTATATATAGATGGGTTTCATACTTCACTTTGTAAGTAGAAATTGAACAAGAACAACTACATACAATCTATTATCAATAGATGAAATAGCTTTCTCTACATAATCTTATATCTCCCTTTATCTATTACTTTGCTTACACAATTTGTTCATACTTTTATCCTAAATTTTATAACAGTTAAGAGTTTATAGAATTATTAATCATCTTCTCAATGAGAAAGAAAAAAGACACAAGATATAATAAAAAAGTGAGATGCTCTATTTGGAGTTTCGAACTCGGGGCATAAGACTGGAAGCCTAAAACAACACCATACCTACCAAGTGTCCTAGCTTGAACTTTGGTAATGAAATAACAGTACTTAGGCATAAATAATATTTATATGGCGGGTCACTGATAACACACATAATTTTGGGGACCTTCCAAACTGATGCCCTAGACGCCGGTCGGCACTGATCTCAACTAGAGTAGTGGAATTTCCGATTTGAATTGAAACTTGTACTTCGGGTTGAAATATTTTCAAACTCTTTAACTAATGAGATTTTTCCGATTTGATGAATTCAAAGACAATTCAATTAAACTACTTGCATGCGGAGCCTCATTCTCTATCGTGCTACATTTAGTTTATTAGTTTTCTTTTATGTTTGTAATTAAAATTTTGCGCCATGAAAGGAATAAGAAGAGATGTAGGGCTGTGTTTACATAATCGGACCGGACCGGACGGTCCGACCGGTTCAACCGCTAATCGGAGACCAATCTAGTCCAATCCACCACTAAAAATCACCTGACTTACGGACCACTATGAATCGGTAAGAACCGGTGAACCAGTGAACCGACTGAACCACCGTTTCACTGTTTTCTTAATTAAAAAAATTGAAAAAAATACTATTTTTCTTTTTTTTTTTTTCCTTTTTCTTTTAATAAATTGCCATGTTATTGCCTTCACTTCCAGTGTACCATAGATTCATTCTCTTTTTGCTTCATGTACAAAGTTGCACAAATCCACAGTTGTTTTATAGGATAGAAAATAATAAAACTTCTAATTTTAACCTTCGTATGATCATATGGTTGAAAAATAAAGAAAAAAAGGAAGAAAATAGGAAGAGAAGGAGAAGAAGGGGCTGCACATAATGAAGTAGTGGCTGATTTAAAGAAAATTTCTAGGGTTTATATTTATTTATCTAAAAAGTCAACTCTAACATAAAAATATTCAAAATAGGTCCAAGGCCCATTATATGAATATAACAATATTGCTAAATTTTTTATAAGTAATTTTCTTGTATTTTTTATCCTATTATTTTATTGCGGGGAACTAAATATTGTATAACTATCTTAACTAATAGAAATATATCATGGGAGATATTGGGAATCTTTGCATGTATAGGTTTCTATTATGAATTTGATGTAAAAATTTATAGTATGATTAGTTTAAAAACGTGGTAATTGTATTTACATTGAACAATTTTATATATTTAGCTTTAAAACATTGAATATAAATGAAGTTTCATCTATTTCAAGATATTGTTTAGAATATTATGGACATACTATATATTATGAAAATTTAATAATTCATCAAATCAATTAAATTGATTGAATTAGTTGGTTAAATCTAACAGTAGTACAATTATTGGTTTTACCTCCAGTCCGATTATGGAAACACTGATGTAGGGAGGGAGCGAAAATATTAATTATGTATGTATAAACTAGTGTGAAAAGACAATAGAAGATTCAATCTACGAAAAAGAAAAAGAATAAAATATGCCCTTAATAAAAGAAAATTAGAAAGTAGTGGAGCTAGACCTATGGTGGGGCTTTGACCACGCGTATTAAGCAACAGCTACTAGTTTCTTTCTAGCTTCTAATCATCAATAGTTCGACACAAAGAAGATAACATTAACCTAATAATTAAACGATTTGCCTTTAATTTTGTATAATTTCACCACAAAGCTTGGAACTTGTTCCCTCAACAAGCATAAAGTAGGTCCACTAATCTATTTAATTAATTTATAATTCCCTAACACTAAACCCTAGTTTTGTCCTGGATCTTATGTGCTAAAATTCAAACCATCCAATAATTTTAAAACTGATTTGTCAAATTACGGGTTTTTGGCATTTTGCACCCTAAAATTTTAGGGTTTTGACACTTTGCACCACGATTTAAAATTTTTGGCATTATGCATCCTGAAAATATAATTTATTTGGCACTTTACACCCTACTGTGTGTTTTAGTGAGAAAATTCATTGGTAGAAGGGTAGAATAGTTATTTTCAATTTTTTTTTCACTTTGCACCTACAATATAGATTTTACACCCTTAAAATATAGAATGTTAGCATTTTGCACCCTAAAATTATAAAATATTTGCATTTTTCACTCCGATTTAAATTTTTTGACACTCTGCACCCTAAAAAATATTATTTGTATGACATTTTACACCCTAATGTATTTTTCTTAAAAAAAAAAAAAAACTCATGAATGTCACCGATGTAGAGATAAAATGGTCATTTCTATGCAAACAATCATAAACTTGTTATTCTAAATTTATTTTATTTTATACTAACTTATTTTAACATTTTCTCTCAGTAAAATTTAGATTTCTAATATGCATTGTCTTTATCTTATTTTCAAGTATCCTCTAGATTATTTACATTAGATCTAAAATACATGTTTATATATCTAACATATTATTCTATTGCATGTTATTTATATTATTTAGATTATCATATTAAATCGGGGTTGAAAATGTCAAGAATTATATTTTTTGGGTATGAAGTGCCAATATTCAATATTTCAGAGTGCAAAGTGTCAAAATCTATTCTTTTAGGGTGCATAGTGCCAAAAGTATTCGAAAATAATTATTATACCCTTCAATCAATGAATTTTTTTTACAAAACACACTCTAGGGTACAAAGTGCCAACCATTTCAGAGTGCAAAGTGCTAAAATATAGAATGCAAAGTGTCAAAACCTATAATTTTAGGGTGCAAAGTGCCAAAAGTTCTCAAATTACAGAACTAAAATCATATTTTAAAACTGATTTGTCAAATTAAAGCTGCAAAATCCTCTGTGTCAGGGTACTTAGACAAGAAAAGATCAGGCAGCTGGACATGCAGAGATCTTAATTAGATGCTTAAATAGTAGTACTTACTTTTGGTTATCTTTCTTGCTTGATACAGAATGTTACTTTTCGTGACATTATCTATCATTTAATTATTGATGATGATAAATATTATTATACTATAATTCTTGGTGATGATACATTTGTATATGTCTCACTATGTCGAGAAAAATTAAACCCATTTATTCTTTTCAAATATTAGTGAATTTCTTTTGCATAGATGATATTAATTTATTTCTTTACATTATGCTCTTAAAATTCCTTTTACCAAATAACAATGAAATCTTGTTTTTGTCAAAAGCGCAACCTTAAGAAATTGCAAAGATCAAAACTTAAAGTGGAACTAGAATAAATCTATCAATTTGTCAAATACTACTTTCTCCGTCATATTTTTTTTATCCCACGTACAAAAATTATAATAAATAATTTAATTTATATATTTTTTTAATAAGTTGATAATATCAGGAAAATACTTACATAGACCAGGTCTATAAGCTAAGTGGT
>CM064884.1:65499310-65541810 GCA_003313485.2 Penstemon barbatus | reverse complement strand
ACAAACTCTGAGAGAATTTTCGAAGCAGAACTCTTTAAGTCTCAAGAACAGCTCACTCATCAGCTTAGTCATTTGTTGACGAAAAGCGAAGTTGAAAAACAAAGCTAATCACATCTTCTGAGTGAATTTGTAAAATTGAGTGTTGTGAGAAGTAGATATCCATCTTTGTGAGTGATATTACTTCAGAGAGTAGGATTTCTTTGTGATTTCTTACTGCGCACTTACGGCCTGTTCATTTGTTGTTAGGCGTAAGCAGAGTGTACTGGTTACTTTGTGTTTCTAGTATAACCCAAGATCTAAGTGACTTGGAAGAGTGGACTAAAGGATTTAAATCCATATAACCACTATAAAAATTGCTTGTGTTTTTATTCATTGCTTTTAAACTTGCATATTTTCAGATTGCATAAAAGCACTTTAAGTTAACTGTTTGAAAAGTTTTCTAAGAAAAGAAGTTTTGTAAAACTGGGGAACAAACTTTCAAACTGCTAAGATTACTTGTGAAAAACACTTTATAAATCCGCTGCAAGTACTCTAAGTATTAAAACTGATTTTGACAAAATCAGCTAAGTAACTATCAGTTTAGTGGTCTACGAAGCTGTTCAAAGATTTGTTAGCGATCAGCCAAGGAACCTACTGTTGATAACAGCTTAGTCTGTTTAAGTTAACAAAGAGGTTTTAAAGTTAAAATTTGCAAAAAGTTTAGAGGTCTATTCACCTCCCCTCTAGACCTCATCTGACCACTTGGGACCAACAAGTGGTATCAGAGCAGGTGGTTCATTAGAATCAGCTGCCTGATCAACGAGCTTGATCCAAGTGTTTTTCAAAGGTTTTCAAAACTTTTCAAAAGAGCATCTTTTTGAAAAATGGACTGTATCAGCCATGCTCCCCACATTGCTGGTATGTCTTTTGAAGACTGGAAGATCAGAATGGAGATCTTCTTAGCTGCCTATAATGACAACATGTATACATGTATCATCAAAGGTCCATTCAAATTCACCAAGACTATCATAGTTGATGAAGCTGAACTAGTGGTGGAAAAAGATTTAACAGAGATGACAGCCGAAGAAATAAAGCTGTTCAATCTGGACAAAGTTGGCCGTTTCATCATGACCAAAGCCCTGGAAAATGATCGGTTTGATAAAGTCAAACATTGCAAAACTGCAAAGGAAATGTGGGATAAGGTTCGTGACATGAGCGAAGGAAACGACGCCATCAAAGAGCATCAACTCAGTGTTGCCTTGGAGAAGCTGGACAACTTCAAGATGAAATCTGGAGAAACTATTGATCAGATGGACACTAGATTCACCAGAACTCTCAATGAAGTTCTAAAGCTGGGAAAGACCTTCACTGACAAGGAGACACTACAAGAAAAACAGGTTTTTCCGACGGATTTTCCGACGGATTTTTCGGAAATTCCGTCGGAAATCAGCATTTTCCGACGGAAAATGTCCGTCGGAAAAGTCGTCGGAAATATGCTCGTCGGTAATTTTCCGACGGACTTTCCGACGGGCAATTTCCGACGGATAAAGGTCGTTGGAAAGTTCGTCGGAAAATTTCCGACGGACAACTTCCGACGGCATTTCCGACGGCTAGTTCCGTTGGAAACTATTGTCGGGGTCAACTGTTTGACCTTAATTTCCGACGGAATGTTCCGTCGGAAATATTTTCTTTTTTTATTTTTTTAAAAAAATTTCCGACGGGTCAACCAGTCGGAAATTTAAATGAAAAATTTTAAAAAAAAATTTCCGACGGGTTGTTCCCGTCGGAAATTTACAAAATAAAATTAAAAAAAATAATTAAAAAATAATAATTTTATTTATGAATTTATTTATTTTCCCTGATTTAAACCTATATCAATTAAATCATCAAATACCATACAAAAATCAACAAATACCACAAAAGTATCAGCAAATCATGCATAAAATCAGCAAAATAAATCAATAAACACGTCGAAAATCATAAAATATCTTACAAAATCTTCCATAATAAAATAGGCGCAAACACAAGATGGACAAAAATGTAATAAATAGGCTCAAAACTTCAATCGTAATACCGTTAAAGCAATGTCCTTGAAGAGATATAAGAACTACTATATACAATATATCTAATGCACCATAACTACTATAAGTAATAATTTAACACCAATAATAGTAAACAACTACTTTAAGAACACATTAACATTAACCAAATCGCATCAAACCTATCAAAACGTGATCAGCATGACCTTTGACAACCCCGATGGCAATCACTCCAACACCAGCTTCAGAAACCAACTTCACACTTATACGAGCACTCGGATTTGCATTCTGCAGAAAATATAAATTAGATGCGAGTAATATGACAAAAACATATAACTAATTATAAGTATATATTACAGTTAACATCTTTTCTCTGAGCTTTACCATCTTCAGCTGTATCCGAGGAATTAATCAGTATTAGACATTAGGTTAAGTTGGGCTATGGCAGATGCAAAAAGAAAAGGATTGAGAAGCTTACTAGGAGATCGCTGTCGACTTCTTTTCTTGCTAGTGTTAACAGCCTATTAAATGTCCATGTGTTAAAAAATGGTAAGGACACAAGTAACGTTTCCCGTTTATACACAGTAAGAGTTCCTTACCCCTTCCGTAACTCCAATACTTCCATCACTCGAACCTTTAGTCTCCTCACTATTCATGAAGAATAAAATTGGACATTTTAGTCAAATGACATCCAAATTGCTATCTTCATCTATGATTTATGGAAATAATTAAAATCAAATTGCTATAGCATATACCTTTGTGACAGTCTACGGTCGGTTTCATTTCCGTTGCCTATTGACATCGCGAGCCCATCAAATTCTTTCAACTTCTTTACAATCCTCCATCTGCATTGCCTGGTGACTTCATTGGTGTTTCCATGCCTAATCAAGATACACATGAACATAGTTCGGGTCCTGCCAATGTGAAAGGCATTTACTTCTACAGGTGTTTTCATGGTTTACTTCAATTAACAAAATTGCGCATCTAGAATTAAAAACATTAATTGCACTAATAGCTAGAATTAACTGACTCTATCAAAAAAGTTAACAAATTGTATTTCTTTCAAGTATAGGAAATTTATTGAACTTTTAGTACGTACCTTCCTTTGCCTGGCTTGGGCAAGAGCTCCTTCAAGTTGCTTTTCCAGATTCTGCAACTCCTTAATACTCAACGGTCCAAGATCTTCTCCAAGCAAATGCCTTCAATCAAATATATTTTTAATAATGTAAATCAACATATAATTTATTATAATTGCATACCCAAAATATAAAAATATACCCAAATTAATTAGGAGTATATATATGTAGAAGTTGGGATGACCTTTGAGTGCGTTGAAGAGATTCATATTTGGCCTTTAATTTTGAGACTTCTTGATACCAGCTCTGTGTTGACACCAAAAAGGAAGAAGTTAATATGAGTTGATCTATATATTAAATGAAACTAACTATTATTACAATTATATGAATATGTGTACTTATGAAAAATTAAATAGTATTCTTTCCAACAAGTGTCATTTATCCAATTTGGCCTAGGTAAATTTCTATTTCTTAACTCATCAAATGCATGAGTAAGTGATGATCCGGCTTTAACGTCAAATATCCTTTTAATTTCAGCTTCATGCTTTTAATTTCATAACTTTGTCCTTTTTAAGTCAAAATGAATATTATTTTGCCCTTAAATCAAAATGATTTCGCACAAAGTTGAACCTCAAATCACATTTCAACATTAATCTTTCATGAAAAAAAAAAACTTCTAATGATCGAAGTTCAAAACCAATGTTTCTTTTTAATTGATAAATAATACTTACTATTGATTAACAGATAAAAAGATAGCGACTATTGAGCAGGGCTATGAACCCCAGAAAATCACATTTTTAATCTTTGTACCTAAACTTTCATTAAAGACTTTTGTCAAACATCTTAGCAACACTCACTTACGTCATACATTCACACACTACCAACACACAATACATCTATCAAACATCACAAATACGAATTCAGTCTCGTATGTAGGCACATTCATCAGTAAATAAGTGAGAAATTTGAGCAAACTAAATAACCAATAAGATGTGGACTGAGATACACTTATTTTTTGGAAAAAAAAAATGCATTTGAGCAAACTAAATAGTAGTATTGAAATTTCATCTCTGAAACTGAAATACATTGAATTTGTGGTGTGTTTTTTCTCTTTCAATAGTAGTAACTCCAATACAATCTTTTTTAATAAATTATGTCCAATACAAGTTTAAGAATATGAAGCGTGATGGTGATGGTGAAGAAGAAGAAGTTGCTGAGACATTGAGCCTAGAATGATTAATATCGTTTTTCTTGTTTAAGTACATATATAGCAATATACTTTTAAGACGACTCAATCATCATTTTTGACTATATTCTTACAGACACACGTTAAAACCAATCCAAGTTTTGTACTAATGTTCCAAATATAAAAGAATACTGCCTGCCGCCAAAACAAATACGGAGGGAATAACTAATTAAATATAAAACCCAGATCCAATCTCTTGATTCATTCATTCATTCAAATCAAACATTCAATCAATCTTACACACACTAGCTCAAACAAAACAAAACATAACAATGAAATTCCCATTTTATATTATTATTATATTCATAATTACAGTGATCCTAATATCAATTAATCCAATCCCAACGTCAGCTCATTTCTACCCAAACAGTTCATCAATCCCACTTTCCTTAATCCCAAACAGAACACTATGGGAATACGCTTTCAACAACCAAATCCAGATAGACACAAATAACAAAATTCGACAAACAGATAATTAAACTAAAAATGAAAATAAGGGAAAAAATAAGAAATTTACCTCAATTTTTTTTGTGAAAAAGGGTTGGGCTTGAGGAGTTCGGGCCTAGGGTTGTTGGCGGTGGTTTACGATGGAGCAGGGTCCCGTGACTGTGGTGGCGGGACGGAGATGATGGCGACCTCGACAGTGATGGTGGAAGATGGTCCGCCCGCGATCTGGACGGAGATGGTGGAGGGCGGCCTGGACAGTGATGGCGGACGGAGATGGTGGACGAGGATGGTAGACGGAGATGGTAGAGGGGGATGGGACGGTGGCTAATGGTGGATGGACCAAACAGTGCGGTGGGGAGATGGCAGCAGTAGCGGCGGGACGGGGATGAATTTGTGAAAGAGAGAATGTAGATCTGGAAATTAGGGCTGCTGTCCCTAATATACTAGTCCATTTCCGACGGGGTTTCCAAACCCGTTGGAAATTTTTTTTTTCTAATTATTTAAAAAAAAATTGTATTAAACTTAATTACATTAAATTATTGCAAAATATTTGTTAAATAGGAATAAAAACTGTAATTGACCTCGAGGTTATGTACATTGAGGATATTCGAAACAAAATTGATCGATTCTCGATTTGAAGGTCTAATTGACCAAAGTCAATACTATTGACCTCCCGGTTATGTCCATTGAGCTTATTCAAAATTAAATCGATCGATTCTCGAATTGAATGTCTAATTGACCAAAGTCAATATTATTGACTTCGGGGATATATACATCGAGGTTATTCGAAACAAAATCGATCGATTCTCGATTTGAAGGTCTAATTGACCGAAGTCAATACTATTGACCTCCCGGTTATGTAAACTGAGGTTATTCAAAATTAAATCGATTGATTCGCGAATTGAATGTCAAATTGACCAAAGTCAACACTATTGACTTCGGGGATATGTATATTGAGGTTATTCATAATTAGATCGACCGATTCTCGAATTGAAGGTCTAATTGACCAAAGTCAACACTATTGACCCCGGGGTTATGTAAATTGAGGTTATTCGTAATTAGATCGATCGATTCTCGAATTGAATGTATGTTGACCAAAGTCAACACTATTGACCTCGGGGTTATGTACATTGAGGTTATCCGTAATTATTTGCTCTTCTTTTTTATATATTTTCAGATGAACATAACCCGTCGAAAAATTTAATTTTTCCTTTATTTTTTTAATATTTTCCCATGGATTATTTCCATCGGGCATTAGTAACATAAATATACATACACATTTTATATATCGACGGCAACATTCTGTCGGAAAATGTTAATATACGTGTATATATATATATATACACACGTATATATGTTACATATTTTTCTACGGCAAGCTTCCGTTGGAAACATTTTGTTTTTTTTTAAAAAATTTCCGATGGCAATAATCCATCGGAAACTTATTATTTATTTTTTCTTTTTTTTTTAAATATTTTCCGACGGATACGTTCCGTCGGAAAATATATTTTTGATTTTCGATTTATTAATTGCTATTTCCGAAGGATATATGCCGTCAGAAATTTGATTTTTTTCTTTTTTTTTTAATTATTTTCCGACGGATATGTTCCGTCGGAAAATATGTTTTTGATTTTCGATTTATTAATTGCAATTTCCGACGGATATATGCCGTCGGAAATTTGTTCTCTTTTTTTTTTTTATTATTTTCCGACGGATATGTTCCGTCGGAAAATATGTTTTTGATTTTCGATTTATTAATTGCAATTTCCGACGGATATATGCCGTCGGAAATTTGTTCTCTTTTTTTTTTCTTTTTTTTTAATTATTTTCCGACGGATATGTTCCGTCGGAAAATATATTTTTGCCTTTTGATTTATTAATTGAAATTTCCAACGGATATATCCCGTCGGAAATTTGTTCTCTTTTTTTTTTTCCTTTTTTTTAAATGTTTTCCGACGGATATGTTCCGTCGGAAAATAAATAATATTTTTTGGTTTATTTTTTAAAAGAATTTCCGACGGAATATACCCGTCGGAAATAAATTTACATGAATTTTCTTAGAAAAAGTGCATTTTCCGACGGATTTTGTTGTCCGTCGGAAATGCCGTCGGAAATTTCCGACGGGTTTTTCGTCTGTCGGAAAATTCCGTCGGAAATTCCTGCTTTTCTTGTAGTGAGATCACCGTCAGAGTACTGAAGGCCCTGCCTCCCAAGTTCAACATGAAAGTGACAGCTATGGAAGAATCAAGAGATCTGGGGAAGATTTCTCTTACAGAGCTGTTTTCCATACTCAAGGCGTATGAGTATAAACTGCCAAGAATGGGTGTTGAAGAAACCTCAACTTCAAGTCCCACGGCTGCACTTGTTGCTGCTGAAAATCCAAGAAGGCCAGCTCACAAAAGCAAAGATGTGGACTCATCTGATGAAGCCACACTACTCAACAAAAAGGAGTACACTGCTGGAGACGTTGCATTACTGATGAACAACTTTAAAAAGTTCTACAGACGAAAAATGAAGAACAAATATAACAATGCTTCTACTTCTAACCCTACTTCTTCTTCTCAGGATAAGGATTCTTATAAATCCAAAATGATGTGCTATAATTGTAGGAAACTGGGTCATTTCATCAGAGACTGCCCATATCCTAAAGCTGAGAAGTATACGGAAGAAGAAAAGAGAATCAGAAAAGAAAGAAAGCATCAGAAAGGAAAAGCGATGGTAGCAGAAACAGAAAAGCCAGCTGCTGTCTACTCATTTGATTCAGATTCAGACACTTCTGATGAAGAGTCTTCTGATGAAGAGAGTCCTGCTCTTCTCTGCCTGATGGCTAAGGAATCTGATGACTCTGAGGATGAGGTAACTCCTCTTGAAAATGAACTATTTAGTTCATTTGAACAAATGATGCTTAACAATACTACTATTGCTGAAGCATTTAAAAAGCTTAAGGAAGAGATGATATTGCTAAAAGAGCAAAACGGTTCACTGAAACTCACAGCTGAAAAGCCAAGAGAATCAGCTGAATATAAACAGCTTGAGCAAGAACATGAATCTCTGAAAGCTGAATGTGAAGTCTATAAGGGTAAAATCATTGAGCTTGAGAAAGTCATTGAGTCTCATGAGAAGTCATCTGTTGCATCCACTCACATGTCTAGTAAACAGAAGACACCTTTAGATCAGGATAAGTTAGAACTGAACCACACTGAAAAATTCATATCAGCTGACAATAGTAAGGTCATACTGTATGTTCAGACTACTAAACCTGCTTCACCTGAGAAAGTATTAAAGGAGACGAAAACTCCTAAGGCTAAAAAGAGCAAAGAGCCTAGTGTAGGTAAACAGACTAGTAAGCCTAAACAGAAGACTCCTAGGAAGTCCTCTGACAAGGCTAAAACTAATCAGACTAGTGATAAAACTAAGTCGTCTGTTAATGAGCAAGCAACTAGTAAACCAAAGAAGCATAAAAACAAGAAAAATCAAAATGCTTGGTATGGAAATGAATCTTATTATGTGCAACATGCTGCATATCATCCTATGTATCATGCACCTCAATTTCCAACTTACTATGGACCTTACCCTGCTCATCAAATGCATGCATATCCCCCATATAATGCATCTTACTCTGCATTTGAACATTATCCTTATCATGCTGATCATCAACAATATGATAAATCTGATGAACGTGGTAAAGGCAAAGCTGTTCATACTCCTGTTGAAACACAGAAACCTAAGAAGCCTAAGACTTCATCATCTTGGGTTGTCAAAGGTGGAACTAATCCTTCAGGACCCTCTCAATAAGGGTACCTAAAACAATTTTATTTTGTTTTGTAGGTTAGGGTTATGAGTAGGAGTAAAGTAGAGAAAATTTGATACTTGGACAGTGACTGTTCAAGACACATGTGTGGAAACATACATGAGCTGACTGATGCAGTTGCTGTGGATGGTCCAAAAGTCACTTTTGGGGACATCAAAGAAGGCAAGATTAAAGCAAAAGGAAAACTGATCAGAGGAAACATAGAGATATCTGACGTCTCATATGTTAAAGGCCTCAAGTATAATCTGTTGAGCATAAGTCAATTCTGTGACAGAGGATATTCAGTCATCTTCTCAACAGATAAGTGCTATGTTGAACAGATTGGTACAGAGAAGGTAATCTTATCTGGAAGACGACAAGGAAATATCTACATAGTCGACTGGAAGTCTGCTGACAAGAATTCAAACGTTTGTTTGGTGGCTTCAACACCAAGTGAAGTTAGTTGGCTATGGCACAAAAGGATGAATCATTTAAACTTCAAGACCATCAACAGATTGATAAAGAATGATCTGGTAGAAGGGATTCCTAAAACAGTCATGAGCAAAGATAAGATCTGTGACGCCTGTCAGAAGGGTAAACAAATCAAGTCATCGTTCAAAAGCAAGAAGCATCAATCTTCTGGAAGAATATTGGAGCTGCTACACATGGACTTATTTGGACCCATTGATCCAGTCAGCAATGGTGGAAAGAAATACTGCCTAGCTGTTGTGGATGACTATTCAAGATATACTTGGGTGATATTCATGAAAAAGAAAAGTGAAACCAAGGAACAACTTACTAATCTGATGGAACTGATCCAGAATGAGAAAAGGATAAAGATATTGAAGATCAGATCAGATAGAGGGACAAAATTTACAAACTCTACTGTTGAAGAGTATTGTAATATCAAAGGAATACATCATGAGTATTCAGCTGCTAGAACCCCTCAACAGAATGGTGTTGCTAAAAGGAGAAATAGAACATTAAAGGAAGCTGTCAGAACCATGATAGCTGAAGCTAAGCTGCCTCAAAGATTTTGGGCAGAAGCAACAAATACAGCATGTTTTACCCAAAACAGATGCATGATTAACAAGCACCAAAACAAGACTCCATATGAAGTTTGAAACAACAGAAAATCAAACATTCATTACTTTAAGATATTTGGTTGTAAATGCTTTGTTTTAAATAATGGGAAAAATCACCTTACTGCATTTGCAGAAAAGGCTGATGAAGCTGTTTTTGTAGGATATTCTACTGTTAGTAAAGCTTATAGAGTCTTTAACAAAAGAACATTACTAATAGAAGAATCCATTCATGTAGTATTTGATGAGCCAAGTCAATCTTCTGAAAAGAATCAAAGTGTTAATCAAGATCTGTCTACTGATTTACAGAAGTTGAATGTTGGAAAGAATGAAGAATATGTTCCTATCATACTACCTGATCTCAACCCAGCTGATAACTCAACTGCTGTTCAAAATCACAATGCTGATTGTCTAACAGACGAGTTGCAAACAGCTGATAGACCAGAGACTGTTCAACAAACAACAAATGTTCAACAGACTACTAATGAATCTCCAACAGTAGTGTTGCAAGATCAAAGCAAAGGTCAACATTATGATTTACAACCTGATCTAAGATGGCTCAAGAATCACCCACCAGAATTGGTGATTGGTGATCCTTTGGATAAAGTAAAGACAAGGAGAGCTGCTGCAAGTGAAACAATGTTTATCAGCTTTCTATCTCAAATTGAGCCCAAACAGATTGAAGAAGCTCTTAATGATTCAAACTGGATTGAAGCTATGCAAGAAGAGCTAAATCAATTTGAAATGAATGAAGTCTGGTACTTAGTTCCTAGACCAAGTCATCAAAGGGTCATTGGCACTAAGTGGTTATTCAGGAATAAGATGAATGAAGATGATGAAGTCACCAGAAACAAAGCAAGATTAGTGGCCAAGGGTTACTGCCAAGAAGAAGGCATTGACTTTGATGAAACATTTGCACCTGTAGCAAGATTAGAGGCAATCAGACTCTTTTTTGCCTATGCTGCTCACAAGAATTTCACCGTCTATCAGATGGATGTGAAATCAGCTTTTCTCAATGGAGAATTGCAAGAAGAAGTTTATGTTGAACAACCGCCTGGATTTGAAGTCTATCAAGAAGGAGACAAGGTGTATCGTCTAAAGAAAGCCCTCTATGGACTGAAACAGGCTCCAAAAGTATGGTATGATACTTTATCTGACTTTCTTTTAATTAAAGGATTTCGCAAAGGTAAAGTTGACAAGACCTTGTTCATTATTGAATGGGAAGAACATATTTTGCTTGGGCAAATTTATGTGGACGATATTATTTTTGGTTCAACTAACCAACAGATGTGTGACAAGTTCTCAAAGCTGATGCATAACAAGTTTGAAATGAGCATGATGGGAGAACTTAATTATTTTCTTGGTTTGCAAGTTAGACAGTTGCCTGATGGAATATTCATCAGCCAAGCAAAATACACAAAGGATCTGTTCAAAAAGTTTGGTATGGAAACTAGCTCTACTGCTACTATTCCAATGTCTACAAGTCTTCGTTTGGATAAAGATGAAGATGGCAAATCAGTGGACATAACCAAGTACAGAGGAATTATTGGGCCATTGCTATACTTAACTGCTAGCAGACCTGATATCATGTACTCTGTTGGGGTTTGTGCGAGATTTCAATCAAATCCTAAGGAATCTCATCACTTAGCTGCCAAGAGAATATTGAAATATATTAAGGGCACTCAAGAATTGGGATTGTGGTACCCTAGAGAATCTGGATTTGAACTTATTGGATATTCAGATTCAGACCTTGCTGGCTGCAAGATTGATAGGAAAAGCACAACAGGTGCCTGTCAATTTTTAGGTAGTCGTCTGATCTCATGGATGAGTAAGAAACAGACTTCAGTATCCATATCAACTGCTGAAGCTGAATACATAGCTGCTGGAGCTTGCTGTGCACAAATCTTATGGTTGAAGCATCAACTGGAAGACTACAATATCAAAATCAGTGGAATTCCAATCTACTGTGACAATACAAGTGCAATCAGCCTTACTCAGAATACTACAAGTCATTCAAGGACTAAGCATATTGAGATCAAGCATCACTTTATTAGAGATCATGTGGAGAAAGGAAATGTCATGATAGAATATATATTTACTGAAAATCAAATTGCTGACATCTTCACAAAACCTCTAAGTGAGACAAGGTTTTCAACTCTAAGAGCTGAACTAGGTTTATTAAAATTGGATGCATAAGCTGAGGGGGAACTTATCAGAAGACTAGATTTCAACAGCTTACTCACCTTATTTATCTTCAAGAATTAACTTTCAACAGACTAGTAAACTTATGAATTCTTAAAGTCAGGGGGAACGTGTAAGACTAGCGGTACTTCTGATTAAAAGATGAAATTTGTTGATGACAGTTAGTTGAATTTATGTTTTCAACAGAAGATTAAAGTCTTGAAGATTGAAGATTTATTATCTAGCTGGATTGACAAACAGCTGAGGAAGGTTATCAGCTATTGGCTTTCACTGATAACAACTATGTCATCAGGACAGTAGTCCATCAGATAAGTATTTATTTTACTCATCTGATCGCCTCTGTGAAAGCTTATTGTTTAAAACGTTTTATTTCAAAACACGCTTTTACAAGTGACAGAAGGGCGGTATAAATTCCCGCCCCTCATTTAATGCGATTTGAATTTGAAAGGTCGTAACTGACGCCGCACGATCAGGACTGACAAGAAACGGATCTAACGGTTAGCTGGTATCACGGAAACCAAGATACCCTAACTCTATAAATCCAGATCTGATCAGCCGTGTAGTTCTTTACGCACCCTAAATATTCAAAAGCACTTGTGAGAAAATACTTGCAATCTTTCTGCAAATCTCCTCTTGTTTCTCTAATCTCTCAACAGATTACGATGGCCGCTGAAGGTATGTTCTTAGTGTATGAGTCGTACTATCAATCTGGAACGGATTTGATGAAGGAACTGCTGGAAAAGTTCAAATATGCTCTGCTGGTTAACTTCATGGAGTATAATGAAGGAATAATCTGGACAGATCAAGTAATGGAGTACTACAAAACCGCAACTGCTGATTTCTCTACTTTGGAAATCAAGGCAACAGTCGGAGACAAATCTGTAGTCATTACACCTGCTGTTCTTTACGAGACGTTTGGGATTCCTAACAGTGGACGACACGACGTCACTGTGCTGACGGAAGACATGCATCAACAATTCTGGGCGATCTGCGCCAAAGAGGGAGAAATGTTGTCTGGCAACATTAAAAAGAGACAACTGAAGGACGAATATCAGCGGATGGCTGATATGGTTGCAAAACTGATTGAAAACTGCACCTTCTCTCTAGATGCTGTTCCAATGAAGCGTTTCAGCATCATGGCTGCCATTTACTATGGGCTGGAAGTCAACTGGTCCATTATAGTCTGGCACATCTTGGCTGGTTTTCTTGAGGTCAAGAAAGGGAAAACTCCTCAAACCAACCACAGAATCACACTCAGTTATCTGCTGTCAAAACTGGGCTGTGTTATGACGAATGGAAAGGAGATCCACAAATCTAAGGCAATGTCCAAGTACTTGCCTGTTCTGAAGAGAAAGGCTGATGAGCCTGAAGAAGATGAAGATTAGGAACCAAAGGAGGTTCCTGCCAAGAGGCCACGAAGACTAGTCAAAACAGCTGACTTAGCTGTGGAGACAAAGACGAAGAAGGTTGCTGATCAACCAAAGGAGAAGGTTCCTAAGAAAGTGAAGACTGTGGCTGACATTGCTGTTGATCAAATCATAAGTCAGACCACTGCTGATGTAAGGGGAATGTCTCCTGCATCACCTTCCAGGACTCCTTCTGCTGAAATGCCTGCTGGGAATGTCTCTCACAGGACAAGGAGTAACCAAAGGGACACTGCTGCTTCAAAACCCATTCTGGGAATAACAAAGAAGACAGTAAGGAAGCAGATGACATTCATTGAAGAGCCTACTGAGTTGGAAAACTTAGTAAGACAAAGTCCTGCATCTGCTGAAAGACCTGTTGGAGCTGTTGAGGCTTCTGCTGCTGACAAAGTTGATGAGCAACAGATGACTCAAGCTACACCAACAGATGAGGCTGCCAAACCTCAGGATGATCAAGATGTTATGATCATCCATCCTATCGCCGCTGCACCAATCTCCTCTGCTGGCCCAGCCCCTGCCCCAGCTGATAAAGGAAAAAGAAAAGTTGTAATCAAGAGAAAGAAGATTTCCAAGGCTGATAAGAGGAAAAGGGAAGAAGCCGAACAGAGAAAAAGAGATGAGCAAGAAGAACAAAAGGCAAAGGAACTCAGCAAAATCCAAGTAGCCAATGATGAAGAAAGAAGAAAAATGACAAAGGCTGAGAGAAAAGCTGCTGAGGATGCTGAATTGGCAATGGTCATTGAGCTCAGCAAGACTGATGCTCATGGACCTGTTCATGATGGAGGCATCAAAATTGGTGAAGGCAAGGATGAAGAAGCTAAAAAGAAGCCTAAAATGCCTGCTGCAGAGGTCAAGCCAAAGGGAAAATATGAAGTAAGAAGAACATCTGACAATGTCTATGCTGACAAAGAGCTCTTCCGAAGATTTGAGAAGTACTTGGCGTATTATGACCAGAAGCTTATGCTAAAGACTCTGTTCACTCTTGAGAAGCCAAGATACATCAGATGGAGAGACAACAGGATGAACAGATCAATTTCAGAACTTCAAAATTTGAAGGAGTTAGCTGGTGAAGAACAATGGGTTCTAAACTGGTTAAGAACAGACTCTATTCAGAAGGCCTTGGATCCCAGCTACGTCAGAGATGTCATGCATCAATATGCAAAAGAATTTGCACTGGAGGAGGCCAAGATAATTGAAAACTCCCTGCCTGCCAAAAGGAGGAAGTCTGATAATGCTGAAGAAAGGGCCATAAACATTGCTGTTATGACTGCCTTGAAGAGATGGGCAGAAAGGTCAAGATATCAGCAGGGACATTCAAGTGAAATGCCTCAGCTGCCAAGTATTCAGCAAATAATATTTGGCAAGGAAATGAAGGAGTTTAGTGAAGTGCCCAAGGGAAATAATGCCTTTGTGAACCCTTGGATCATTGTTAGGCAGATATGTCAAACAACCTGCTTCAATGATGATGGCACAATCACTAATCTGTTTTATGATGACGTCACTGATGAGCAAAAGAAAGCTGATAAAACCTTAGCTATTGAGTGGAATGCTAAGGCTTCTGAAGATCATCAGGAGACTAAAATGGAAGATGTCCCTATCCACCAGGAGACTGAAGATAAGGAAGCTGATGCTTCTGCCTCATCAGGTGATGAACACTCATCACTGATGGAAGCTTTTCAGATGCTAATGGAAAATTCAGTAAAGGAACTGGAAGAGAAGCATAGCCAGCAGCTGATAAAGATGAAAGAGGAGCTGAAGGAAGAACTGAAAGCAGAGTTGGCAGAGTCCAACAGACTTCAGCTGGAAACTATGCAACAGTCAACTGAAAAGATCATCAAGAATGAAATTGATAGTTTTCCTGTACCTTAAGACAACTCTTTGCAGTTAGTGCACAGCCTTAATGATCTGAATAGAAATGTTGAGGATGTGAAGGCTGATGTAAATCACCTTCATACTGCCTTACAAAGAGCTGAGCACAAGATAGCTGACTTAACTGCAACCTTCATCAAAGTCAGTGAAGAAGAGAAGGAGATTAATATTGGGATGTTGCAAGAAGTCTCAAACGCTGAAAATGAACTACACAATGAACTTGCAACAATGCACCTTAATATTGACTACTTCAATGATCAAACTGACGACATCAGCACCACTCTTCATCACTTAACTGCAAGTCATGATGTGGTTAATCAGAATCTAAAAGCTTTATGTGCCGAGATGAAGATTCTTACAGTTGCTCTCAACCCTGCTGCTGAACCTTCTAATGCCATCAAATCTGATGATGACAAAAAGGGGGAAGATAAAAGGGAAGAATCAGCTAAGGAAAATACTGGTGCTGCTGATGAAGCTAAAGAGACTGAAGAAACTACTGACAAGACTGAAGAACTTGGAAAGGTAGAGAAAAAGAAAAGACTGAAGAAGAACCTACCAAGTACAAGAACACTGAATCAGCCATGAAGGCAATGGAGCTTTTGAAGGAGCAGCAACTTAAAGAAAAGATGGATGCTGCCAAAGCAAACATTCTCCTGGATGAGGAAGCTGATGATGAAGAAGAAGAAGAAGAAGACGATGAAGAGTCTTCTTATGAGTATGAAGAAGTGCTTGAAGGATCTGATGAAGAAGCTGATAGTTAGAACTTATAAATCCTTGTAATCAGTTTACTTCATTTATTCTTCAGACATCTCATCTGATAAACTTGTACTTGCAATATTTTCATTATCAATAAAAAGACAAGTTTAATCCAACACATCTTTTCTATCTCGGAAAATTTTGAGGATCAAAATCTTTAGCTTATGTATTAACAGGTACTTAGCTGAAGTTTTGTCATCATCAAAAAGGGGAAAATTGTTGGATAAGGATGAAGATGAAAGCACTGAAGACAAATTGATAAGGGAGGTTTTGATGCATTCCAAAACTTCAAAATCTGTTAAGTATGGATTAACTTAGCTGATGGTCCCTTGTGAAGAATTTTTGATTAAGTAAAGAAGACATCAGAAGAGTCAAAATTCAAGGTCCAAAGACGTGTGATCTGCTGAAGGAAAGATACCAGACTGATGAAGATCAGCCGACTCAAATCAGATTTGTTCAAGTTTGAGATCAGCTTAGTTCGCCATCAGACTTGCACATCCGTCAGCCAAGTGGAAAGGATCATAAAATCTTCCCAACGGTAATAAATGCCCCTGGGAGTAATAAATGCTGAAATACAAGGATATTAAAGACAAATAATTGAAGAAATGCTTCGCATCAGCCGGGTGCATTTAATGCTGTCTGCAGAAAAGTACTGTTGATAGTACGGACAGACTGCAAAAGAGCCGTTCGCGGAAATTAAGGACCAGTACTCGAGGAATTTGAATCTTGTCTCTCTTCAACGGACATTTTTCAAACCTCAAGTATAAATAGCTGAAAGAGACGAAGAGAACATGAACAACACAATCTCTGAGAGAATTTTCGAAGTAGAACTCTTTAAGTCTCAAGAACAGCTCACTCATCAGCTTAGTCATTTGTTGACGAAAAGCGAAGTTGAAGAACAAAGCTAAACACATCTTCTGAGTGAATTTGTAAAATTAAGTGTTGTGAGAAGTAGATATCCATCTTTGTGAGTGATATTACTTCAGAGAGTAGGATTTCTTTGTGATTTCTTACTGCGCACTTACGGCCTGTTCATTTGTTGTTAGGCGTAAGGAGAGTGTACTGGTTACTTTGTGTTTCTAGTACAACCCAAGATCTAAGTGACTTGGAAAAGTGGACTAAAGGATTTAAATCCATATAACCACTATAAAAATTGCTTGTGTTTTTGTTCATTGCTTTTAAACTTGCATATTTTCAGATTGCATAAAAACACTTTAAGTTAACTGTTTGAAAAGTTTTCTAAGAAAAGAAAAGAAGTTTTGTAAAACCGGGGAACAAACTTTCAAACTGCTAAGATTACTTGTGAAAAATACTTTATAAATCCGCTGCAAGTACTCTAAGTATTAAAACTGATTTTGACAAAATCAGCTAAGTAACTATCAGTTTAGTGGTCTACGAAGCTGTTCAAAGATTTGTTCGCGATCAGCCGAGGAACCTACTGTTGATAACAGCTTAGTCTGTTTAAGTTAAACAAAAAGGTTTTAAAGTTAAAATTGCAAAAGTTTAGAGGTCTATTCACCCCCCCCCCCCCTCCTCTAGACCTCATCTGACCACTTGGGACCAACAAGTAGTCTGTTGAACAGTCTCTGGTCTGTCAGTTGTTTGTAACTCTTCTGTTAGACAATCAGCAGTGTTATTTTGAACAGCACTTGAGTTAGCAGCTGAGTTGAGATCAGGTAGTATGATGGGTATATACTCTTCATTTCTTTCAACACTCAATTTCTGAAAATCAGTAGACAGATTTTGATCAGTACTTTGATTCTTTTCAGAAGATTGATTTTGTTCATCAAATACTACATGAATAGATTCTTCTACAAGTAAAGTTCTTTTGTTAAAGACTCTAAAAGCTTTACTGACTGTAGAATATCCTACAAAAACAGCTCCATCAGCCTTCTCTGCAAAGGTAGTAAGGTGATTTTTCCCATTATTTAAAACAAAGCATTTACAACCAAAAATTCTAAATTAATGAATGTTTGGCTTCCTGTAGTTCCAAACTTCATATGGAGTCTTGTTTTGGTGCTTGTTGATCATGCATCTGTTTTGGGTAAAGCATGTTGTATTTGTGGCTTCTGCCCAGAATCTTTGGGGCAGCTTTGCTTCAACTATCATAGTCTTGGTAGCTTCTTTTAGAGTTCTGTTACTCCTTTCAGCAACTCCATTCTGTTGAGGGGTTATGGCAACAGAGTACTCATGGTTGATTCCTCTGACATTACAATACTCTAAAACAGTAGAGTTTGTAAATTCAGTCTCTCTATCTGATCTGATCTTTAATATCTTCATGCTCTTTTCATTGTGGATCAGTTCCATCAGATTTGTAAGATGCTCCTTGGTTTCACTTTTCTTCTTCATGAAAATCATCCAAGTGTATCTTGAATAATCATCCACAACAGCTAGGCAGTACTTCTTTCCACCATTACTGATTGGATCAATGGGTCCAAATAAGTCCATATGTAGCAGCTCCAAGATCCTTCCAGATGATTGGTGCTTCTTGCTCTTGAAAGATGACTTGATTTGTTTACCCTTCTGACAAGCGTCACAAAGCTTATCTTTGCTCATGACTGTTTTAGGAATTCCTTCTACCAGATCATCTTGATAAGTCTGTTTATGGTCTTGAAATTCACATGGTTCATTATTTTGTGTCACAACCAACTGACTTCACTTGGTGTTGATGCCACCAAACAAATACTTGAACTCTTGTCAACAGAATTCCAGTCCACTGTGTAGACATTTCCTTGTCGTCTTCCAGATAAATTACATTCTTTGTACCAATCTGTTCAACGTAGCACTTATCTGATGAGAAGATGACTGAAAATCCCTTGTCACAAAATTGACTTATGCTCAGCAAATTGTATTTGAGGCCTTTAACTTAATAAACGTCAGATATCTCAATGTTGCATTTGATTAATCTTCCATTTGCTACAATCTTGCCTTCCTTGTTGTCTCCAAAAGTAACTTTAGGACATTTTTACAGCAACAACATCAGTCAGCTCATGTATGTTTCCACACATGTGTCTTGAACAGCCACTGTCCAAGTACCATATTTTTTCTACTTTACTCCTACTCCTAATCCTAACCTACAAAACAAAATAAAAATTGTTTTAGGTACCCTTATTGAGAGGGTCCTGAAGGATTAGTTCTACCTTTGACAACCCAAGATGCTGATGTCTTAGGCTTCTTAGGCTTCTAAGTTTTAACAGGAGCATGAACAATTTTATCTTCATCACGTTCATCAGATTTGCTATGTTGTTGATAATCAGCATAATAAGGATAATGTTCATAAGCAGAATAAGATGCATGATAAGCAGGATATGCATGCATTGGATGAGCAGGATATGGTGCATAGTAAGTTGGACTTTGAGGTGCATGATACATAGGAGCATATGCAGCAGGTTGCACATAATAAGACTCGTTTCCATACCAAGCATTTTGATTTTTCTTGTTCTTATGCTTCTTTGGTTTACTAGATGCTTGCTCATTAACAGACGACTTAATTTTACTACTAGTCTGATTGGTTTTATCCTTATCAGAAGACTTCCTAGGACTCTTCTGTTTGGTCTTACCAGTCTGTTTTCCTACACTGGGCTCTTTGCTCTTTTTAGCCTTAGGAGTTTTGTTCTCCTTTAACACTTTCTTAGGTGAAGCAGGTTTAGTAGTCTGAACATACAATATGACCTTACTGTTGTCAGCTGATATAAATTTTTCAGTATGGTTCAGTTCTAACTTATCTTCTAAAGGTATCTTCTGTTTACTAGAGATATGAGTGGATGCAACAGATGATTTTTCATGAGACTCAATTGTCTTTTCAAGTTCCATGATTTTACCCTTATATACTTCACATTCAGCTTTCAGAGATTTATTCTCTTGCTCAAGCAGTTTATATTCAACTGATTTTTTTGGCTTTTCAGCTTTAAGTTTCAGTGAACTGTTTTGCTCTCTTAGCAATATCATCTCTTTCTTAAGCTTACTAAATGCTTCGGCAATACCAGTATTGTTAAGCATCATTTGTTCAAATGAATTAAACAATTCATTGTCAAGAGGAGTTACCTCATCATCCTCAGAGTTATCAGATTCCTTGGCCATCAGGCAGATAAGAGCAGGCCTCTCTTCTTCAGAAGACTCTTCATCAGAAGTGTGTGAGACTGAATCTGATGAGTAGATAGCAGCCAGCTTCTCTGCTTCGGCTATCAGCACCTTGCCTTTCGGATGTTTTCTTTCTTTTCTGATTCTCTTTACTCTTCTGTGTACTTCTCAGCTTTAGGATATGGGCAGTCTCTCATGAAGTGACCCAATTTCCTGCAATTATAGCACATCATTTTGGCTTTATATGAATCCTTATCTTGAGAAGAAGAAGTAGGGTTAGAAATAGAAGCATTGTTGTATTTGTTCTTCATTTTTCTTTTGTAGAACTTCTTGAAGTTGTTCATCAGCAATGCAACGTCTCCAGCTGTGTACTCCTTTTTGTTGAGTATTGTGGCTTCATCAGATGAGTCCACATCTTTGCTTTGGTACGCTGGTCTTCTCGGATTTTCAGCAGCAACTAAGGCAGCTGTGGGACTTGAAGTTGAGATTTCTTCAACACCCATTTTAGGCAGTTTATACTCATACGCCTTGAGTACTGAGAACAGCTCGGTGAGTGAGATTTTCCCCAAATCTCTTGACTCTTCCATGGCTGTCACCTTCATGTTGAACTTTGGAGGTAGAGCCTTCAGCACCCTGGCGGTTATCTCATTGTCTGTGAAAGTTTTTCCAAGCTTGAGAACTTCATTTAGCGTCCTTGTAAACCTTGTATCCATCTGATCAATGGTTTCAGCAGACTTCATCTTGAAGTTGTCCAACTTTTCTAGAGCAACACTCAGCTGATGCTCTTTCATGGCGTCGTTTCCTTCGCTCATGTCACGAACCTTATCCCACATTTCTTTGGCAGTCTTGCAATGCTTGAATTATCAAATCTGTCGTTGTCCAGGGCCTTGGTCATGATGAAACGGCCAACTTTGTCCAGATTGAACAGCTTGATTTCTTCATCTGTCATTTCGTTCAGATCTTTTTCCACCACTATGTCGACTTCATCAACCTTTATAGTCTTGGTGAATTTGAATGGACCTTTGATGATACATGTGTACATGTTATCATTGTGGGCAGCTAAGAAGATCTCCATTCTGATCTTCCAGTCCTCAAAACTCATACCAGCAATGTGGAGAACATGGCTGATACAATCCATTTTAAAAAAGTTTTGATTTTTCAAAAATACACTCTTTTGAAAACGTTTTGAAAACCTTTGAAAAACACTAGGATCAAGCTCGTTGATCAGGCAGCTGATTCTAATGAACCATCCGCTCTGATACTACTTGTTGGTTCCAAGTGGTCAGATGAGGTCTAGAGGGGGAAGGGGGGGGGGGGGAGGGGGGTTGAATAGACCTCTGAAAATTTTATCAAATTTTAACTTTAAAACTTTTACTTAACTGTTGACAGACTAAGCTGTTATAGAACAGTAAGCTGACGAAGCTGATCGCGAACAAATCTTTGAACAGCAAGGTAGACCACTAGTTTGATAGTCACTTAGCTGATTTAGTCAAAATCAGTTTTAATACCAGAATACTTGCAGCGGATATTATAAGTGTTTTTCACAAGCAAACTTCGTAGATTGAAAGATTTTATCCCCAGTTTTATCAAACTTCCTTAAAAATCTTTTCAAACAGTTTTATCAAAGTGTTCTTATGTAAACTGAAAATATGCAAGTAAAAATGCAAAGTAAAAACACAAGGATTTTTATATTGGTTATATGGATGTAAATCCTTTAGTCCACTCTTCCAAGTCACACAGATCTTGGGTTATACTATAATCACAAAGTTTACAGTATACTTTGCTTGCGTCGAACAACAAATGAAACGACCACAAGTGCGCAATAGGAAATCACAAAGAAGACCTATTCTACAAAGACTTATCACTCACAAAGACGGATAAAACTCCTCACAACACTCTCTTTTACACAGATTCACTCAGAAAATGTATTCTTTTTGCTTCAACAAGCTTCTGTCAACAAATGACTTCAGCAGGCGAGTGAGCTGTTCTTGAGCTTCTTGAGACTTAGAAAATATTCTGCTTTGGATAATCTCTCAGATGTTGTGTTCGCAGTTTCTCTTCGTCTCTTCAGCTATTTATACTCACAGATTCAAAAAGTGTTCGTTGAAGAGAGACACAATTCAAATTTCTCAGTTACTGGTCCTTAATTTCTGCGAACGGCTCTCTGCACAGTGACAGTATTGCAGACTGTACTTTCTATCAGGCAGCATTTAATGCACCAAGCTGATACGAGGTATTTCTTCAATAATTTGTCATTAATATCCTCGGTCTTCAGCATTTATTACTCTAAGGGCATTTATTACCATTGGGGAGACTGCCTGATCTTTCCACTTGGCTGATGAGAACACAAGTCTGATGACTGAACAGAGCTGATCCCAAACTTGAACAAATCTGATTTGAGTTGGCTTATCTTCACCAGTCTGATTTCTTTTCTTCAGTAGATCAGTAGTCTTCTGGACCTTGAATATTTGACCCTTCTGATTTGTCTTCTTACTTGGTCAAAATTCTTCTAAGGGTTTCAACTAAGTTTTCCATACTTAGCTAATCTTGATGTTTTGGAAATCATCAAAACCTCCCTTAACTTCTTTATTTCTTATGCACTCTATCTTCATCTTCATCCAACATACATATCAAAAGATAACTAAATAAAGTACAAGTAAATTTCTCAAAGACACATTGTCTACTTCAAAATATCAATACCAATAAATAATTACCTATTTTGTCTTAATTTTTTTTTTCACCCCAATGGTTAACTTTGCCGGAAAATCTGAGGTGTATGAGTTTTTTTTTTTTTTTTTTAATTTGAGGGAGTTAAGTTCTAATTTTGTGTTTTGGGGTGCAAAGTGCCAATTTATTGTGTTTCGGGGGTGCAAGTTGCTTATTTGTTCTAAATTAGAGGATGTTAAGTGATAATTTTATTTTGGGGTGCAAAGTGCCAAATTCTAAAATTTTGAGGGAGCAAAGTCCCAAAGATTTAAAATTAAATTACCTACTTTGCCCTTGACTTTTTGTCTGAAAATAAAATAGGTGCAAAGTGCTGCATTTTTCATATTTCGATGGTACAAAATGCTAAACTAAGTTATAGGGGTGCAAAGTGCTTATTTCCATATTTTGAAGGTGCAAAGTGCAACAAACTCTCCCCAAATGCGTCTTATTATGCAACGCCTTTCTATTTCGTCCAGGATGAAGGTATTTTTATATGCACGGTATATATTTCTTGCAAAAAATATATTTAGGGTAAACACCACTTTTGGTCCCTCTTATCATTAACTTTTTACAGAGTGGTCTCTCTTATGTTTTTTTTCCCACTTTAGTCCCTACTATGAATTATTTGTTTCACTTTAGTCCTTTTCAAGTGGTCCAAGGCGATTCCGATAACATGTGACATGTTCATGAGGGCAATTTTGTCATTTCAAGTAAAGTAACATGTATATTTTTGTCTTTCTAATTATTTTAAAAAAAACTAAATTTCTAAACTAGGCTTTCATTCCAATCGAACTTAATCGTACATTTCGTTCCAAACTAAAGTTTTTTCCTAAAATCTTTTTCAAACACCAAAATTGCTCACCAATTAAACAATATCTCAAATATTCTCAATAGTGAACGGAAGAAAATGCCCTAAAAAATATTCATATGCAAGTCACGTGTTATCGGAACCTCCTGATAAGGACTAAAGTGAAATACATAATTCATAGTAGGGACTAAAATGAAACAAATAATTCATAGTAGGGACTAGAGTGGGAAAAAAAACATAAAAGGGACCACTCTGTAAAAAGTTAATGATAAGAGGGACCAAAAGTGGTATTTACCCATATATTTATTTGTTTTGGTTAAAAAAGTAAATTATTTATGTTTCAGAGGTTTAGTTGGACTTCCCTATGACTAGGATCCCAGTGTGCTGCCTGGCATTAGGTACCCCTTTAATTCTGTCAAGTGACACAAATTTTACCAATTCACAGCTGAAAAGGGAATATTCGTCTGGATAGTCACCATCTATCATATTAGGTTATTTTTAGGGATACTTAACTCCCCTAACATGGCGGATGATGGCTACCCCAGAGGATAGTTACGAATATTCCGCTGAAAATGTAAGATAATTTTAAATATAATATTTATTTAGAAAAATACAGCCCCAATACCTTTAAATTTTCCCAAAAAGGAACCTAAATTTACATCAAAATATATAAATTCTAGTTATTTGAGGGTCAAAAGGTTTAAGATGTTAGGGATTAAATCGATCAAATTTTGAAGTTTTCTGATTCAATTAATTTGATAATTAATTTAAATTGAATTTGATAGACCACGTTTTCTTAGTACTTTATTGACGATGTTATCAAGTTTTTTTCTTTTTTTTTTTAGGGAAGACGATGTTATCAAGTTCATATACAAATGTATTATGTTCTCTACATTTTCGATTCAATTTAAATTGAAGGGATATTATCATAGGGGAAAATGAGGTTCTAATTATCATATACATGATCAAAATTTTGTTTTGAGTGTATGTTTCGATCAGTCAAATATTGAAAACTTTTCGAGACTTTTCGAAAATATTTCGGAAACACTAAAGAAAAATGGTACAAAAAGTTACTAAATTTAAAAAAATAATAGAGTTTAAGACAAACAAATGGTTTCGAAATTACATCTTGTTTTCGTTTCGTTTGATTCAAAAACAAAACTTTTCGATGTTTTCAACGAAAAAGATGAAAATTTTGATCTATGATCATATATATCAATTATGGGTAGTTAGTCGAGTACTACCTCTCAAATTCGATATTTTTTTAGTATGTCTTAATTACACCACATTGTCAACTTTCATCTA
Organism: Penstemon barbatus; assembly: GCA_003313485.2. NCBI lineage: Eukaryota > Viridiplantae > Streptophyta > Magnoliopsida > Lamiales > Plantaginaceae > Penstemon > Penstemon barbatus. The sequence continues at coordinate 65,517,001 of CM064884.1, read as the reverse complement.
GAAAGCAGTAGTAGCTATATATCGTAGTCTAATAAATTCAAATGTTTAAGAAATTTGCTGTCGACATGTAATTGGCCGACAAACTAAAAACTAAAAACTTGAAAATTCGTGAACGTACGTAATGCAATAAAAATATGAACGAACGTACAGTGATTGTTCTAAATAAATTGGTCCCGTTTGGTACGGAAAATATTCGAAAGATCTAGATGGGGTTTCTAATTTATAATATCACACAACTACATGGGGATTCTAATTTATCATATGAAAACTATAGTGTATTAAATGACCTGGTAGCTAAAAGAATATATAACTAAAAATAGTATTAAATACTCCATCCATTCCACAATATATATGTGGTTTAGAGCAGTGCCAGCACAAGTGCTAGGCAACTTAGGCCTTAGGAAAATTCAAAAGTTAAATATTTTTAATTTTATAAATTTTATGTACATTACATGTATCTTGGTTCACTTGATAAGACTTTCTCTTGATTTGATGAGTGATAGGTATAGGGTTCAAATTCCAATGTTGAGTTTTTTTTATTATATTTTGATTGTTTTATGTTATTTAACTTTTTTTTTGTAATAATGTTCGTCTTTTTTATTTCTCATTCATCGTAATTATTTTTTTAATCCTTTTTTCTTATTTAATGATTTCTTGTCAATTTTTTCCTTAATAAGTTCTTTAAAAAAAATTCTTTCTTAATTATTATAAAAAGAATAGAGTTTTTTCTTTATAATATGATTTTTCTGCTTATTAGTTTCTCACTTAGTACATTATAAAAAAGAATTTCACCCACAATAAAATTGGTCTAGCCCCGTTCATATTTTTATATGTATGTGTATCTTTTTATAAATGATGTATAACTTTTCCTTTACATGATAATATATAATTAATATAGTTATTAATGTCACGAAATGAAATAAAGTCAAGCAATCAATTATGATATTTGTAAAAGAATGAAATAGAGTTAAGAATGTGCATATACTTGCAAAATTTGCTTCAGCTAAAATAATATTTTTAATATAAAAAATTATACAAAAAAGTTCACAGTTGAATCTTTTAAAAGTTAAATAAGTTTGTTATTTAATTATCTATGTAAAAATTAATATGTTAGATTTAATTATCTATCTAAAAAATAATATGTTAGAGAATATAATATGTCAATATATAATTAATATTTTTGCCTTTAAAAAAATTAATTTATTATATTTTTTTTATAACAAAGGGCCCCAAATTTGTAATTCGCCTAGGGCCCCCGAATGTCTAGGGCCGGCCCTGGTTTAGAGAAAAAAATTGTTTCAAATATCTGTGGCTTTATGATTCTAATGCAATGTTAATTAAGGATATTTTTTAGATATATTTTTTTTATTTTTTACAAAAACATTCATTATATTTTAGGTATATCAGCCTTAGCAATGAATTACAGACTCATTAATATAATAGCATTGACATGTAACTTGCTTTGAGAGGCACTTTACGCCACTTATATATATTCACCGTACTTCTCTATACATTGCCTCAAGAAATTATCTTCTTTTTATGTCCATGTACTTAATTTCTTCACAATTAAATTATTTTTTTCCACCGTTAAAAATTAATCGAGAACGAATAAATTGAAAATATAAACGACTTTCTTGTAAAAGATATGTATGTGTAGATCCATACAAATCTGAAATTAATACATTTGTAACAAATAGACTTATATATATGTAACACGAAAATATGACACCAAATTAACTAGAAAGAGGAAGGAAGATTCATTCCGATTGTAAGAGTGTGTGCCTTGCAAATGCCTTGACTACGAGGTAATCCGATAGCGAGTTGACCGATGATTTTTTCGTACGTCAAATAATGTTGAGTACTAAAACAATAGTGAAAAAAATTACTTTTGAATATTAATTAATAAATCTGACTGATAATTTATGTTTTTGTATCTAGAGTTAGTGAATAGACTTAGTGACAACCTATTAGCAACGAGAATTATCACAAAGATCTAAGAATTGTTTTTGGGCCACTATACATACACAAATACTTATAAAGAAAACACTATATAAACAAAAATTTAATTATTTAACAACTGAAATACATATAAAAGAATGAAGTAGTGTTTTAACTTATCACTTAAATTTTTTAACTAAATACTCTTACAGGAGATATTTGAGGCGAAAAAAGAAAAGCATAAGAACATTGAATCTAACTACTTACGCCATCTCCAACCGGCGGGCAATCGGACAAGAGGGAGATTGCCTGCTGATGCTCGGTTGGAGATGGAAAAATATTATTATATTTATCATCAAGTGAGAGAGATAACAGTTGTGAAATTGAATTAAATGGATATTGATTGTCCGTCAGTTGTAAATGAATTTCTTGATAGGTCGAAAGGGAGGTCAAGATGGCAAGAGCAAGTGTGCAAGAGGGGGATCAAAAGGGCATGATGACAAGAAGGGGATGATTCGGTTGGAGATCCATTAAATAAATGAAGTTGAAAAAAATAAACTAACACTTTAAAAATGTAAAAAATATATCATCAAGTGTTTCAAATTTATAATTGTGTGGACCTACACATACACTTGTCATTACAAAAAAATTAAATTTTAGTGGTAAATTTATGTGACAATGTTAAAATTGTCATTTCTTATAAGTGACAAGAACTCAGATATTGTCACTAAATGGTTTTCATAAACACACTAGTGAAAAGAATTGTAAAAAATGTGTCATGACATTTAGCGATACCTCAACTGACAATAAAAAGTTGTTAATAAACCATAATGACTATATTTTTTGTCACTAGGTTGTTACGAAAAGGGTGTCGCCAATTGTCATTAGTGACAACTCAAGTCACCATATATTTGTTATTAATAACTATTAGTGACAACTTACAAATATATTTTGTCACAAAATTAATAATTTTATCACTAAATACATACAAAGATTGACAACTTCCACATTATCACTTAATTTTTTTTGTCACTTACTCAATTTTCTTATAGTGTGTAGGGGAGATCCATAATCTGACATCTAAATATAAGGATGGGCGTTTGAGTCGGATATTTGGGTACTCTTCGCAACCTGATCGAGGCTTGTCCTGTTTGGAAAAAAAAAAGGGTTTTCCAAAATTTCTGGTCAAATACCCGATGTGCAAAATAATACTCCTGATCAAGTATTGGGTATTGGGTTTTTTGCAAGTTAATCCCTATGATATGTCTAATGGGTAATTTACCTCCCTGTGAAATAAAAATAAGCAATTTAACTCACTGTGATATGAAATAATGAGCAATTTACCTCCTTGTGATATAAAAATAGGCATTTTACCTCCTTGTGAAATGAAATAATGAGCAATTTGACTTCCTGTGATATGAATTAATTAGCAATTTAGAGGGAGGCAATGTGCTTCTTTCATGAAGACAATGGGAGGTATTTTGCCATTTTTATTATCACATGTAGTTAAATTGCCTATTTAGGATATCACAGGGAGGTATTTTGCCCTTTTATTTATTACAGGGAGTTAAATTGCTTATTTAAAATAACACAGGGAGTTAATTTGCTATTCACTCATTGGGTATTACTTTTGATCTCAAACGGGTATTCGCGTACCCGATCGGGTATTTAAAAAAATGATTGGTGTAGTTTGTAAAGACCTTGATCCACTTCTAGCCTTGTCAATATTGTTGGGCTCTAGTCCACTAGCCCAAAATACTTAAGCCCATATTGACAAATAGAAGTATATAAATTCTTTATTAACCATTCAAACAATTCATCCACAATCAATAGGCATGGGATTAGCCGTGTCAATGGGATCTTTTCTACTGGCTGGAGGAGAAAGGGCAATAGGTCTGAAAAAGTATCTAAAAATATCAGATTTAGATATTTCTGTGGGATTGAGATGTACCATAGTTCAATGTTAAATTGTTGAAATTTAAAGGTAAGAAGCTTGAAGCTTGAAGTTTGGATTTTAAGAGTTTTTTTATTGTCTCTTATCTCTTACGAGTCTTTAATTGAAAATTTTAAATTTGTAATATTGCTCGAGACTTGAATATTGTTTTGATTTTTGAAGTTATTGTATGATGAGGGGTACTTTGGATTCTCTATTTTCTGGAACCCATGATGGGTTAGAGTAGACGGAAGACCACTAATCTCGACCTCAAAGACATGAAATCGATCTCAAAGCACGACAAGCCCAGTCCGATCGCTAACTAAAAGCTATTAGTCGAAAACCACTGTTGGGCCGACTTCAGTCCCAAGCCTGTGGGCCGAGGGATGTTCCCCTGCGGATGGTTTAGGTAGCTCACCGCATCAACTATAAATATCCCAAGCATTTATGACAACAGACACACTTTTCCATGCACCCCCAACTCGAAATTCTCGCTCGGATCAATAGCGATAATGAGATTAGACATCATTCTTATATGTATTTAGTCTCTAATTTGTACGACATCCTATAATGCTCGGATAGGACCCTTATCTTTTGTTTTCTGTATTCTGTACACTCACATTCGGAATATATATTATTGATATTCTCCTCATATCATATCGTTTTGGTTCTATATTATTTCTTTCTTGATCCACTACGAAACAACATAAGATCAATTGGCGCCCACCGAGGGGACCTATTTGGGTGTTAGATCGAAAAATGCCTACTACGAGGCGAAATACATACGAGGAGAGTCTTCTCGCATAGCTGGAGTGCAGAATTTAGTCCACGATGAGCTTGATAAGTCTATCTTGAACGGCTCAACAGCCAGAAACGCATCCGACCGTACCCGGGACGATATTCTGATCCGAACTAGTATAAAGAAAAATATACGACCAGAAGGTCAGGATCCGAGCCTTCAGGGTCGACGACTTAATCTTGAGTAAGATACGGATTTCGAAACATGGATGAAGAATTGCAACTCAATTGCACTGGTCCTTATATTGTGTTCGAAATTATGAAGAAAGGCTCGAATAGAGTTACTTAGGAAAATGGGGAAATTCTTCCCCGAACAGTGAATGCAATCAAGCTCAGGAAGCATTGCAGGAAATGGAAATTATGTATTTGGTTTCTCGAATTATCGATCGATCTTTATTCTCTATGGGAATCTATCGTGTCTTCTATTATTGAAAAGAATCAATATCTATATTGTCGAAATTCTCTCATCGAAAATCGACTAGGGGTGAAATCCATTGCTATGCCCCTTCAGTTCGAGATAACAAAAAAGGGTGAAAGCTGTTGCTACGACCCTCAGGTGAAAGCTATTGCTATGACCGATTAAAATAAAAAGGGTGAAAGTTGTTGCTACGACCCTTAGGTGAAAGCTGTTGCTATGACCGATTAAAACAAAAAGGGTGAAAGCTGAAAGCTATTGCTATGACCGATTAAAATAAAAAGGGTGAAAGTTATTGCTACGACCCTCAGGTGAAAGCTATTGCTATGACCGATTAAAATAAAAAGGGTGAAAGATGTTGCTACGACCCTCAGGTGAAAGTTGTTGCTATGACCGATTAAAGCAAAAAGGGTGAAAGCTGTTGCTACGACCTTCAGGTGAAAGTTGTTGCTAGGACCGATCAAAACGAAAAGGGTGAAAGTTGTTGCTACGATCCTCAGGTGAAAGTTGTTGCTATGACCGATTAAAAACCGACTAGGGGTGAAAGCTGTTGCTATTCCCCTTAGATCGAATTAGCGAAAAGAACATCAAAGATTAAATCAAACAATCTCGAAGATAAGATGAAATATCATTGCTCTATACACTTATCGATCAATAAATTATTGGTTCATTCGTTACGGATTTATTTTCCAATTATCGATCCATTCATTATCAATTATTCCTGTTATTTATCTAATTAAGGCATCAAAGCTATACAAATGGACGAGGAAAAAATTTGTCAGATAGTTTACTCGATCAACCAATACAGAATTAATTTGATCTTATCGTTCGATAGCTACTTCGAAGGGAGTCGACCCCATGATCGACAATAGGATTGGCAAGTCGATCTACACGATGGTATTGGATTATATAAGTCTTTAAAGTTGCAACCTATTTTGAAGGTTATCCAATCACCAAAGGAATTTATTTTCGAACGTCAAGTTTTCAATAATTTCAGGCTAATTACACAAGTTAGTTACAATCACCCAAGTCGTTATTCGACCAACGAAGCCAAGGAAACATGCAACGAAAATAAGCAGGAAACAAAATCTTTATTCATTTTTCGAACAAATTACAAATGAATTCTCAAGTACAATGGTGAAATTCGAGCTCGAAAAGAATAGTACATTCAATCCTACCCTACTACAAATCCTACGAGCTAAATCCATAAGCGTCGGCACATGATGCAGAGTTAAACAAAAATTCTTCGTGTCAATCACTCGCCACGTGGCGCACATCCACGGACGTACTGCAGAACGGAGTAAAACTGGACCGGAGTCCACTCCAAGGACTTCTAAACCGATCTAAGATCGTCATCTGTAAACAATGATTGCTATGCCCAATTTTTGGGGCAATCATTGTTCACATCCAAATCCGATCCAGGACAGCGGGAAGCGACCCCAGTGGCACTACTCCAAGCAATCTCGAAGGAACTATACTTCAAGAAATTCCTTGAAGAAGCTGATGTTCGAGATCGAAAGGACCTCCACCAAGGTCGACCCACAGTCCGACCGGATGCAGCGCCAGAAGACCGGAATTCTAACCTGGCTCAGATGGATTATATCCAAGAAAGCAGATTGCCTGCCGGTATTCTAGGCGCAATTTCTTTTGCCTGTCGAGATTCTAAGCGAGAGAAGCTGTACCAAAGGGACAATAATCGGGAAACAGGGTCCGAGTCCTAATCTCAAACTCTCTTATTTTGAATGTATTATGGAACATGTTGCGAAAAGAACTTAAGATTCGAGGGGTAATGTTCGGACAAGGCATTTGTGATGAGTGAAAAATATGACGGTAAAATTGGAATCATTTATAATAGTGAAAGCTTAAGATCCACGGACCAGATGATACATCACGGACGGCTATGATCACAGCATTAAATGCATTGACGGTTCCATTTCTCGAGAAATAGGGTCCTGTTAGGATGGAAAAAAGAAGTATTCTTATAAACACACGATCGGAATTTTTGAAACACGATCGAACTATTAATCTACCCAGGTCAAATAGTTTAAAGCCCAGGAACATATCTTTCACGATCGAATAACGTTGACAATAGACGTTGAGTTACATCGACTGAAATTTTTTCCTAATGGACGCGTTTATGAAATGTTAAGTATGAAAAGTGATTCGGTAGTTTATATCTGTTGATCGATCTAAAGGGGTAAGGCTCGAATCAAGATGTCCGTCTAAATTCTATCTTTTGACCCTTGTATTCGATAAACAAGCGCAGATTTGGAAGACTCAATACAAGTATTATGATCAGCAATTTGCACTCAAATGCCAGCATGCTTATCATAAATTTACAAACGATTGTTAAGGCTCAAATTATAAGAAATTTGATCGGCGTCAGTCCTTCGATTACGGTGAACTAAGCGCTAAAGGGCAGAAAATTTGGGCGATTGATAAAAAAGAATCAGTTCATCAAAGAAAATGCTCGAAAAGACAGTTCATAAATCATCATTCAATTTAGATCGGATCGTTCAAATTAAAGGGGGTCAGTCAGCTGTGTATGATCGAACACTACTATTCCAAATCAACGATACTTACGAATCTTATTTCAAACAAAGAAGTTGTTTACAATCTCGATTTCATTACAAAGATACAAGACCTCAACATATAGAAGTACGGGAGGAAAATTTCGATCCTATTACAAGCTAGGCATAATCTATTGCAATCGTATTTTGCAATTCCCGCGAGATATCCAACCTGGTCCTCCGTTCCAGGCAAAGCGATCGAATTGGCTCTTCTTTAGGCTTGAATAGTGGGAGCTGCAGGCTTCTATTATTGTTTAAAAGCCGTTCCGAAAATGAAGGGTCCAATGCATGTTTCTCCAGATTAAGATGTCTTTTTCAAGGAGCAACATGAATACATTATTACTGACCTCATCCTCCGACGCCGCCCGTATGACATCTTCGAAAAAATGAAGCGATCCTCTAGTTTTGGCTTATTGGCCTTCCAGATCGAGAATATACTTGCCTGACGATATTCTAAGCGAATTTGAAGCAATTTTTTTTCTCACAAAGATTGTTCGAAGTCGGAACTCAAAAAGTTGAGTTGATAAGGGGATGGTTTTTATCATCATAATCGGATAAAGGAAGAACTAATTGGAAGAGAAAGATAGTCTCAGAGACACAAAAATACCTTTTATAGTATCGAATGGACTGAATCCAACGGCAAAGTTTTGTCATAACCAATGGACGAGATTCAACGACTGTTTTGCTTCCTGATTGTTTATACCATGATTGGCAAAGAAATCTATACAATTATCAATTTATCAGCAAGTTGGTTGTTAATTCAATGAATGATTTCCTGCGAGTTCGAAATTTACGACCCAGATATTTGTTCAATAAACACCTAAAACAAGATTTCCAGCATACGATACATCAAATGAGGATACTTCACCATCTACGATCGAGGAAACTAATGCTCATTTGGAGACATACTCGATAAAAAGAACTTTCAACGAAACAACCGTCGAATAAATTATTCAGAATTATTACAGGCAACAAAATTCGATTATTTCCTAAAGGATGAAAAACAGGATAAGAATGATTAAAAATCTAGAAAAGCTTATTGGCAGAAATTATCCTCCGAACTTCTTCACTACGGGCAAAATAACCCTGTTGATAAGCATCCTTCTCACGACGCTCCCAGTCCTTTTTCTCCTGCCCGAGATGGAGTTTGAGGTCCTCGAGCTCTTTCCCCAGCTGTTGATGAACTTCCTCACCTTTGGCTTTGGCGGCAGCTTCTTTCTCCACAATTATTTTCTCCTCGAGTGCTTTAACGATCTCCAAAGCATGCTTTAGCTCGGTTTGATTTTTTTCCAACTCCAACGTCAGAGCAGCCCGTTGAGCCGCCTCCCGTTCGGCCATTTGCCTGAGTTCGAGGAACTCCTTTTCAGCCTATTTGTAAGAAAATTGTTATTAGGGCGAAGTTATAAAAATAAAAAATAAAAAAATAAAAAAAAAAAAAAAGAGAGAGAGAGAGAGAAGTAGCATTACGACCATATTTCAAAAACAACCATATTTCGAACCTGGGCAAGAAAGTTCGACCCCGAGTGGAACAATTGCAGGGGGTTTTTCTCTCCAGAAGAACCTGCTTCGGAAATCGAAATTTGGGCCTGCAGAAGGTTTGGAATAACGTTGTTGAGTTTTTCTTCTGAGCGGGGCTTTTCCTTAGAACCTCCTGGAGAAGGAAGATTATCCTTCGAAACGGATGGTTGATCCGAGGGGTTTTCATCCTCTGTAGCATCCTGACCTGATAAGGTATCTACCTTAAGTGCATCTCTTTCACTAGCAATAGTTTTGGCCTTCTTGCTCGGCCCTTCACCTTCGGGGTTATTCACGGTAGCGTCAGTAAGAGGTTTGTTTTCATTCAAAAGTTTTGCGAGGGTCTCAGTCGGAATGATAGTATCAGACAAAGATCTCTTGCCCGAAGACTCGGGTGATTTTAGCCTGATTTGGGCCCTCTTAGAATTATCCAAGGGTTTGACGGGGGAACTATCAGGCTTAGGCTCGGAGTCTTCCTTTGTTGAGACAGACTTAGTGGAGAGATTTCGAGTTGACTGGGAGGATATGTATTTTTCTTTCACGATGTCCCCACCCTTAGAGGTTTTGCGGGACTTGGCAGAATTCTTCGCAGTTTTCTTCTCTTTGTTCGATTTGGAGTCCTTGGACGAGGAACTCTTAGCTTTGGCACCTCCCAGAATCAAGGAGGGGTCGATTGAAGGACCAAGTATTTTCTCCATGGCTTTGGTTTTTACAAGTTAAGCTTTTTCGAATTTTATTTGCTGATCTAAAGGCTCCGATCGCGATAAATTAGTTTGATTGAAGAATGAATGAAAAAGCCTGTATATTTATAGCGAAAGTAACGCGTCGTTTTATTTAAAATTGAATATTCACAACTCCCAAGAAAGCCCGAGCATGCATATACGAAGAAGTGATTGATGAATATTCTTTTTCGAAATAAGTAAAACCGTGCGGTACTTACAATACAGGCAAAGTAATTGAGTAAATACAAAAAACCAAATCATGATCGAAAAGTTAAGTTACAAAGACTTGGCAAATTTCAGGGGTTATTCTACTTCTACTTTGTTCTCGCCATCGGAATCACTACTATCAGAGTCATCTTCGTCGCTGCTCGAATTATCGGTATCTCCACTACTGCTTTTATTGACATCGTCACCAACTTCGATAGGAGGTGAAAGATTTTCTCCTGATCATCAGAATCATTCTCAATATCAGCTTCAGTTTCCTCTCTGCCTTTGCCCTCCGACTCCGAAAAGGTAGAAGCTTCGAGCATATCAGGATTAGGCATGGGGAATCCGAACTCATCTAGAAGGGCGGAAAATTCATGATTCCGTAAGTCCCCGAGATCCGCGGGAAGAGACGAAGGCTTATAATCTTTCCAAAAGATGTTTTTTCGAGGATCCATGTACGATATATAGTCCGTGAGTGGCGCTGGAATCCTCCCTGCAGAGATCAATTGATGCACACTTTTGAAGAAGAACGATTGATTAATCGGACCCGATCGTGCTCGAACAAGGGCATCTAGAAATGGGGACCTCATAAATTCCCTTATCGCCGGAAGTTTGGCTTCATCTCGGCCTCGGGCATATGAACGCTCGGAATCCGCCTTCGCCTGCGCTAACTCAGCTTTTAGGTTCTCGACACTCGGCTCGAGAATGCTCTTTGCAACACTGACCGCCTCAGAAAGATCTCCTACGGCTGACGTAGAAAATAGGCCGTTCCTGGCCTCTTCAAGCTCCTGTCTAGTAGAAGAAAGCTCCTTCTCCAGCTCAGAGACTTTGGCCAGAGCCTCAGTCAGTTGGGTCACCTTCTCCGCTTCTCCTCTTGAAATATGCTTCAAAGCCCGATGAAATTGGGTAGATTCCTCTTCCAGAAGAGCGAGTCGATGAATTTGATTGACGAATTCATCTCCAATCTACAAAGCAAGGATTAATTGCCATAAGTACAGGTATTTCAAGATCATGAAAACATAGATTGGTTAATACCTTTTGATGAAATTGGGCGAAATCTCCCAATGCTCGAAAACCGTCCTTGGAGAACAGCTCAGTATTGTCATCTCTAAATCGGCCAGCTAAAAGTATTCGGATCGCCTTGTCTACCGAATGTTCTCCGTCGGGTTTAAAGTCTGAGTGAATGCTTCCGTCCTCAGGATAGCCGGCGGCCCTCGGACCTCGAAAATGATCTTCAATACAATCTGCCAAATCAGGCTCGCTTCGTCCAGGACGACATTGGATAAGGCCGGGATTTCGACCAAAGGGCTTTGTTCTTCTCAAAGGTTCAGGAGCATCCCGGTATCTCTTTCGAGCTAAACGCTCCTCAATCATCTGCCGAGATTGAATGTGCTTGAAAGAATAATGGATGTATCCAGCAGCATTAGGGTCGTCAGTAGCTATTGAAAAAACCGTTCGCAGTCGACCGATATCGTTTGATGGAATTACATCTTCGACGCCAACCATGACGCGGTTAGAAATCAAGGTTGGAATTGTCGCGGTGGAAATGATATCATCTCTTTTTCCCATCTTCCTGGTGGTCTTAGATTTATCCTGTTTTCGTGGTTGGCCTTGGGTCATTTTCGAGGACGATGCAACAGTAGATCCCGCTACGGAAGTTCGAAATTGCTTTACAAGTTCAACTGCACGAACAAAAAGGTATTTAAAGAATTATACGAGCAGTAGGTGACAAGTCAAAGAACACCGGAGTAAATTAAGTAGGTTACCAAGAGGATAGGCAATGACAATAGCATGAGCCTCTGTAGGAGCAATTTCAACAGGTTGGCCACATTCCGAAGGATTCTCAACCTCGGGGGCATATCCATATATAAGGGCCGGAGCCGGAAATGTACAGTTACTAAGGCCTGCCAACCGAAGGACTGCTTCTTGTGTCAATAACACCGTTTGATAAGAAGGTCGGAACTCAGATCTTTCAAAAGGTCAGAGGACAACCGAGGAGGAAACTTTCCTTTAAGGGACCGCTTACCGTATATCCAAATCTTTTCATCTTCCCACTCGAACGGCTTCATCTCTAACGAGCCCTCTGAGATCGGAATATCAGACCCCGAAAAAAGAAGAACTCCCTCTTCCAACCCTTGGTGTTGCTCGAGGTATTGGTCGAAAGAATTGATCTATTCGGCCTGTGAGAAAAATAAACAAAGCCAGCATTCGAAGAGCTGGAGAGACTCATCTGGAAAATTTGCCAAAATTTTTGGAAGGACGCTTCTTTCCCCCTGGGCTCCATAAGAACGCTAAATGCAACGATATACGCGATCGAATTCGGGAGAATTTGAGCAAGCGCGAGCGAAAAGACTTCTAAAATATCTCTAAGTAATGGAATAAAAGGAATACGCAGGCCAAAATAAAACTGCCTGCTATAGAAAGCTTGGCAACCTGCAGGCGGCTTAGTAACTCGTTGCTCAGCAGTAGGCACAACGATGGAATAACCTTCAGGGAGGTATTTTCCAATCTCGAGCTCTAATTTCGCACGGCGGCCCGCCGTGTTGTAAATGGTACGAATCTGGTCGGCTCTACGTTTCATCCGAAGTTGATTAGAACAACTTGTGGTCTCCACCCATTTCTTAATGATGACAATCAGCCGACCGCCAACTTGGTATTTAGCAACCTCATCTTCACGAAGGGGGGAAACTTCACCACCGACTGATTCGTCCTCGGAAACCTCTTCCCCAATGTCGATCTCGTCATCACTAGAGACCTGACGAACTTCTCCCTCTTCCGTCCCGGAATTTGTAACACCATCAATGTTTCCGACCTTGTCATTCTCCAAGGCATTATACTGACTTACGAGCGCTGGGGGACTATTGTTTGATCCCACTCCCACCTTGGTTTTCCCTTTTCGAGATCCGGAAGCCGACATACTTTTAAAAAGAAAGGCTATTCGTATTTTATGACGATGTGTATTTCGGGAGTATTCTACAAACTATCGAACACAATGCTCCGATCGAGAATTTAGGGATCTATTGTAAATGGATCTTCTACGGTCAACGAATATATATATACGAGTTTAAAAAAGGAAAATTGCAAATCGAACCCTGAGTAACCGCGATGGTTGAGCTCCTCAAGCGGTAATTTCAAAAGTTAGATTTTCGGAAAATTGCACTCTCAGCCCCTATACTTCATGAATTTAGAGTACCACCGGCTTGGTTGACAAGTTATGAGGGGCCATTATAAAAATGAATTTACTTCTCCAAACCCAGGTTCACTTATGCTCGAAGAAATGGGATCGACCGCAGATTTCAACTCGGAGTTTTTAACGAACATCAACCATTGCTACTAAGAATGATTCACAGCAGGAATTTCAAATGGTTTACTTCGCGACTAACAGTCATTCTAGAGTTTCCAAGATGTGCACTCTTTTTCCCTGGTTCGGTTTTTATGAATTGGTTTTTTCGAGCTAGGTTTTTATTGAGACACATCTGAAACACTAATGACTCGTCACTGTCAGGCGGTGACATTTACTTCTCCGAGCTTCAGCTTCTCTTACGCTCGAGAAGTGGGGGAGTATTGATGAGGGGTACTTTGGATTCTCTATTTTCCGGAACCCATGCTGGGTTAGAGTAGACGGAAGACCACTAATCCCGACCTCAAAGACATGAAATCGATCTCAAAGCACGACAAGCCCAGTCCGATCGCTAACTAAAAGCTCCTGGTCGAAAACCACTGTTGGGCCAACTTCAGGCCCACGCCTGTGGGCCGAGGGATGTTCCCCAACCAAGAAAGGCATGGGAGTCTTTGGGCATAAAGAAAAGATTGGTTGCTTCTAAAGCTCTCTTTCTTCTCTTAAGAAATTTCTAGTTTAGGATCGAAGGCGTCTTGCACGCTCACCGCATCAATTATAAATATCCCAAGCATTTATGACAACAGACACACTTTTCATGCACCCCCAGCTCGAAGTTCTCGCTCGGATCAATAGAGATAATGAGATTAGACATCATTCTTATATGTATTTAGTGTCTAATTTGTACGGCATCCTATAATGCTCGGATAGGACCCTTATCTTTTGTATTCTGTATTCTGTACACTCACATTCGGAATATATATTATTGATCTTCTCCTCATATCATATCGTTTTGGTTCTATATTATTTCTTTCTTGATCCACTACGAAACAGCGTAAGATCATTGCGTATTTGATATTTGAATTTTGAAATTCTATGAATCTACAAATTAATTGGTTAATAAATGGAAATGTTGAGTTTGCTAACATATTACATGTTGTTCTTATAACATTATTTATTGAGTTTGTGTTGTGCTGAACTAGTTTTTTATTTTTTTTTCTTTTCCAAAAAAAATCTCGAAATTGCGGGTACCCTACATAAAATATCCAAAACCCAAAATATCTACACGATTCCATCTTTATAAAAATGTGACACCAAAATGAGATAGACAATCTTTTATTTTATTTTATTTTATTTCATTTTGAAAAGGTTGTGGTAGCCACATATACACGCAAACTAAAAGGAGCCAGAAAAACCCACATATAAAAGAGAAAGTTGTTTAGATTTTCAACCTCAATTTCAAACAATGGAAAAGAATACTTTACTTGTGAGAAAAGGTGCATGGACCAAACAAGAAGATGATCTCTTGATGCAATGCATAGACAAGTATGGTGAAGGGAAGTGGCATTTAGTCCCACTCAGAGCAGGTAATTAACAAGTTTATTTAAACAAATAAAAAAATATGTTTGTCAATTTTAAACTTTTAGTGGTCAGTAAAAATATCAAACAAATAAATAGTAGAATGTTGGAATCAATTAATTTTCAAATAAGTTCAAGAATACTTAATCCAAATTACATTATTTTATAGATTATGATCAAATAAGGAAATAATTGTTGTACTATAAATATACTATATATGTGTGTGTCCGTGTGTGTATATATTATTACTTATAGAGGTTAATTTGCAGGGTTGAATAGGTGCAGGAGAAGTTGTAGGCTGAGGTGGTTGAACAATCTAAGACCAGATATTAAAAGAGGTTCTTTTACTAGAGATGAAGTGGATCTCATTATGAGGCTTCATAGGTTGTTGGGCAACAAGTAAGTTCGTTAATCTATTTTGCTCCAAAATGTTCTTCTATGGCTTGAGATTTATATTGTCGGGATCATGCCTTAATTTAATTCTTTATCGTCGATAATTATAAAATACGAAGAATTTATTTAATCAACAATATATAAATTGTTCTTAATATGAACGGTAAATCACGGCTACCCCTAAGGTAGTATCTAACTACGAAAATCTTCTCCACGTAGTCGGTATTACAATAATTTCAAGTTACTTAAATACTACACTAGTGGATTTAATCCATTGGGGTTGGATGAATGCCACATAGGCACGAAATGACAAAATATTGTCCTTTTATGCTCATGTGACACTCATCCAACACCCGGCTGAATTAAATCCACCGGTGTAGGTACTAATTTTCCATAATTTCGATGAGATTTGTCACTATTTTAGAAAGGCTTGTTACCGTCTTCGTCAATAACTCTTAACAACATCTAGTATTCCAGGGCATGTTCATAAAAATTATCAGTTTTGTCCTTAAATAGTTTTGAAACTTTAAAACTTGAGTCCTATTTGTAACATCTCATATATATATATATATATATATATATATATATATATATATAGGGGCGGATCCAGGATTCCAGAGTCGAGGGGGGCAATTTTTATTATCATGAAAAAAAAATCTGTATAAATAGATGAACACAAAATATATACTCTAAAATGTATTTTCACTATATTATAATTATACACCATGTTCATTAATATACTTTAAAATAGTCTCAAATAAAATTAATATTATTTTCATTATGAATTAAAACTTCAACAAAATAATGTATAATACGGAGTAAATAAACTTGTATTTTTTTTTCAAGCTTATTTTTCACAAGCTTTACTTTATATTTCACATACAGAACGTATGAAATAATGAATAAACTAATTAATATCACAATAAACTGGTATCATATTGATTTAAAATTTAAAAGCCATAATAGTTTAATTAATTGATTCATAGTATTGATAGACATATCACTTAAATTCACAAAATATTGTAATTTAAATTTTAAAAGAAACCAATAGGCATTCAAATGAACTAAATATATATACAAGAATAGAATGGGGAAAAAAAAAAAAAAACCAAAATCTTGGGGGGGCCTGGCCCCCCCCAACTCATATAGTAGATCCGCCCCTATATATATATATATATATATATATATATATATATATATATATATATATATATATATATATATATATATAATCTTATATTTTTAAAAGACTTTTACCCTGTACTATTAACAATTTATTTACAATCCAATTTATACATTAAAAAAATTATTTACATATTTATTAACAAGTTCACTTTTACAATAATAAAAGGTTAATGCCAATTTACTTGTCTTACACTACAACAAAAATGATCTTTGGTGGCATCAAGCTTGATGGCATTTTGAAGAAATTGTGAGAAAAAATTAATATAGTTACATCTTTAAAAAATGCCAGGAATTATAAATGTTAAATATACTATTTAGTGACATTTTAATATTATTATGACATTTTATAATGTTACATCTTGTTATGATAGTGACATTTAACTTTTAGTCACACTGCTACAAGTGGCAGTTTGAAAAATGTCGTTATATATAAAATGTCACTAGTAAAGTGCCACTTGTAGTGGTGTGGCTAAATGTATCAATGTCACAATTATAGTTAAAAGTAACATTATAAAATATCACTATAGTATAAAAATGTCATTAATCAGTAAAATTAACATCTATACTTTGTGGCATTTTTAAAAAATATGACTATATTAATAATTTGTGACATTTTCTTTAAATTGTTATCAAGCATGATGCCACTATAAATCATATTTGTTGTAGTGTTATATATGCATAATATTCAATTTACCCCTATACTTTACCTCCATATGAAATTGTGAAGGAGCAATTTACCTCCTTCCAATAGAGAGTGTAACACACTCGTCGAAATTGAGATAGAGCATGAAAAGTTGTGTAAAAAGACAAAAGTACCCTTAAGGGGTAAAGTGTCACATTTATCATAACACAGGAGGCAGAGTGCTACATTTATCATAACACGGGGGTAAAGTTTCACATATTTGTCACAACATAAGGGGTAAAATGCCACATTTGTCATAATACACGCGGTAAAATGCCACATTTGTACTAACACAAGCGAATAAAGTGTCATATTGATAAGTTGACTAGGGCAAAGTTAGTATATAACAGCGGTAATTTTCTCAGTTTCTTCTACTTTCTAAGTTTAAAAATATCAAGGATGCAATATGAGACTCTTATAAAAATATAGGAGGGTAAAAATATCAAGGATGCATTATGTATATGACGGGGGATAAATTTTCATTAACTCTAATAATAAATTCAACAAAATTTTAATATATTATCTTATAATTAAAATAATCTTCTCTTCAATTTAATAATTTATTTTCTTATATAATATTTAATCAAACATTACAAGAAGTTAGTAACCGATTCTTACCCCCACCCATCCTCCTTTA
>CM064884.1:65441815-65499297 GCA_003313485.2 Penstemon barbatus | reverse complement strand
TAGATGCAGATCATGGTGTGACCTCTTCTTGGTAACCCATCCAAAGAGCTCGTACTGCAATCCAGTACCTTCGCAATGATGTCTGCGAACCTCTGATACTCATCTTTTAACTGAGTCTTCATCAGAGTCCCAGTCATCTCTTCTCCCTCTTAGCACAAATTGCCCAAAATTCTTCCTCTTTTTCAGACCCTAGGTCTGTTACGTCTCCTCCTTCATTTTTCAGTTTATAAATTTCACTTAAAACAGCAGCAGAGACAGCGATTTTCTTACCCCAATGACAGCCGACATAACAGTGTCATTTTGGTGAATTTCCTGGTCTTGTAGAGTGATCAATGTCTTCTAAGTAAACCCTGTCTTCGTGGGCTTCCAGAACTGGAACTAAAGATGCCTCTTTGATTTTCTCCATGATTGAGCGCATCAGATCAGTACCAGAGAAGTGGAATTTGCTGTAGTTCAAGTACCTTCCATCCATAATTTTCTCCATTTCTGGGATTACTGAGTAGAAATCTGTGAAAGCAGTAAACTTTTGAAAGCAAGAGAGTTTGAGAGTTACAAAATTTGAGAGTTTATGTGTGCGTAAGACGACTGTACTGTTCAGATTGGATTTTATATGTTTCCCTTTATTTAGGTTATCGTGATTAATCTGAGACGTTGGATTAATCTGACAGTTTATTCATCGTGTGGGTGGGAGCTGCGGATTTCAATTTTATTATTTTAATGTCAGACGGGCGGGAAACTCTATCGTCACTAATCTGTTACTTATAAAAGCGTGTTTCTAAAGATGCGATTTATAACCTTGCTCATATAAGATATCAGATGAGTAGAGTTTAACTTATCTGACAGACGGGTGATCTGTTATCTGATATTACTAGAGAAAGCCAATGGCTAGTAATCTTCCTCTGCTGTTTGTCAATCCAGCAAGGTAAAATAATCTTCAGTCTTCAAGAATTAAGAACAGATCTTCTGATAACATAACTTCAACTAACTGACATTAACAAATTTCATCTTTAGAACAGAAGTACCGCTAGTCTTACACGTTCCCCCTGTCTTTAAGAATTCATAAGTTAACTAGTCTGTTGAAAGTTAATCCTTGAATAGAATAACGGATAACTAAGTTGTTGAACTTCAGTCTTCTGAAGGGTTCCCCCTCAGCTTATGCATCCAAATTAAGTAGTCCTAGCTCAGCTCTTAGAGTTGAGAACCTTACTTCACTTAAAGGTTTAGTGAAAATATCAGCAATCTGATTGTCTGTATGAACATACTCAATCATTACATTCCCTTTTTCCACATGATCTCTAATGAAGTGATGCTTGATCTCAATATGTTTAGTCCTTGAGTGACTTGTAGTATTCTGAGTAAGTGATATTGCACTAGTATTGTCACAGTAGATTGGAATTCCACTGATCTTGATATTGTAATCTTCTAGTTGATGCTTCAACCATAGTATCTGTGCACAACAAGCTCCAACAGCTATATACTCAGCTTCAGCAGTAGATATAGAGACTGAGGTCTGTTTCTTACTCATCCATGAGATCAGACGACTGCCCAAAAACTGACAGGCACCTGTTGTGCTTTTTCTATCAATTTTGCAGCCTGCAAGGTCTGAATTTGAATAACCGATAAGCTCAAATCCAGATTCTCTAGGATACCACAATCCCAATTCTTGAGTGCCCTTAATATATTTCAGTATTCTTTTGGCAGCGAAGAGATGAGATTCCTTGGGATTTGATTGAAATCTTGCACAAAACCCAACTGAGTACATGATATCAGGTCTGCTTGTTGTTAGGTATAACAGTGACCCAATAATGCCTCTGTATTTGGTCATGTCCACTGATTTGCCATCTTCATCTTTATCCAAACGAAGACTTGTAGACATAGGAATAGTAGCAGTAGAGCTAGTTTCCATACCAAATTTCTTGAACAGATTTCTTGTGTATTTTGCTTGGTTGATGAATATTCCATCAGGCAACTGTCTAACTTGCAAACCAAGAAAATAATTGAGTTCACCCATCATGCTCATTTCAAACTTATTCTGCATGAGCTTGGAGAACTTGTCACACATCTGTTGGTTAGTTGAACCAAATATAATATCGTCCACATATATTTGCACAATCAATATATGATTTTCCCATTCAATTGTGAACAAGGTTTTATCTACCTTACCTTTATGAAATCCTTTTATTAAAAGAAAATCAGATAGGGTATCATACCATGCTCTTGGAGCCTGTTTCAGTCCATAGAGGGCTTTCTTTATACGATACACCTTTTCTTCTTGTTGATAAGCTTCAAATCCAGGAGGTTGTTCAACATATACTTCTTCTTGCAATTCTCCATTGAGAAAGGCAGACTTCACATCCATCTGATAGACAGTGAAGTTCTTGTAAGCAGCATAGGCTAGAAACAGTCTGATTGCTTCAAGTCTTGCTACTGGTGCAAATGTCTCATCAAAGTCAATTCCTTCTTCTTGACAGTAACCCTTGGCCACTAATCTTGCTTTGTTTCTGGTAACAATACCATCTTCATTGATCTTATTTCTGAAAACCCATTTAGTTCCAATTACCCTTTGATGACTTGGTCTTGGAACTAAGTACCATACTTCGTTCCTTTCAAATTGATTTAACTATTCTTGCATAGCTTCAATCCAGAAGGAGTCATTTAGAGCTTCTTCAATTTGTTTAGGCTCTATTTGAGATAGAAAACTAGTGAACATGGCATCTTGTGCAGCAGCTCTTCTTGTTTTCACTCTGTCCAAAGGATCACCAATCACTAATTCTGGTGGGTGATTCCTGAGCCATCTGAGATCAAGTTGCAGGTCTGGATGTTGTCCTTGATTATGATCTTGCAACACTACTGTTGGAGTTCCAGTAGTAGTCTGTTGAACATTTGTTGTCTGTTGAACAGTCTCTGGTCTGTCAGCTGTTTGTAACTCGTCTGTTAGACTATCAGTGATCTGATTTTGAACAGCACTTGAGTTGACAGCTGAGTTGAGGTCAGGTAGTATGATGGGAACATATTCTTCATTCTTTCCAACATTCATCTTCTGTAAATCAGTAGACAGATCTTGATTTATATTTTGATTCTTTTCAGAAGATTGACTTGGCTCATCAAATACTACATGAATGGATTCTTCTATTAGTAATGTTCTTTTGTTAAAAACTCTATAAGCCTTACTAATAGTAGAGTATCCTACAAAAACAGCTTCATCAGCCTTTTCTGCAAATACAGTAAGGTGATTTTTCCCATTGTTTAAAACAAAGCATTTACAACCAAAAATTTTAAAGTAATGAATGTTTGGCTTCCTGTTGTTCCAAACTTCATATGGAGTCTTGTTCTGATTTTTGTTGATCATGCATCTGTTCTGGGTAAAGCAGGCTGTATTTGTTGCTTCTGCCCAAAATCTTTGTGGAAGCTTAGCTTCAGCTATCATGGTTCTGACAGCTTCCTTCAGTGTTATGTTTCTCCTTTCAGCAACACCGTTTTGTTGAGGGGTTCTAGCAGCTGAATACTCATGATGTATTCCTTTGATATTACAATACTCTTCAACAGTAGAGTTTGTGAACTCTGTCCCTCTATCTGATCTGATCTTCAATATCTTTGTACTTTTCTCATTCTGGATCAGTTCCATCAGATTGGTAAGATGTTCCTTGGTTTCACTCTTCTTTTTCATGAATATCACCCAAGTATATCTTGAATAATCATCCACAACAGCTAGGCAGTATTTCTTTCCACCATTGCTGACTGGATCAATGGGTCCAAATAAGTCCATGTGTAGCAGCTCCAAGATTCTTTCAGAAGATTGGTGCTTCTTGCTTTTGAACGATGACTTAATTTGTTTACCCTTCTGACAGGCGTCACAGAGCTTGTCTTTGCTCATGACTGTTTTTGGAATCCCTTCTACCAAATCATTCTTTATTAATCTGTTGATGGTCTTGAAGTTTAAATGATTCATCCTTTTGTGCCATAGCCAGCTAACTTCACTTGGTGTTGATGCCACCAAACAAACACTTGAATTTTTGTCAGTAGAATTCCAGTCGACTATGTAGACATTCCCTTGTCGTCTTCCAGATAAAATAACCTTCTTTGTACCAATTTGTTCAACGTGGCACTTATCTGTTGAGAAGATGACTGAATATCCTTTGTCACAAAATTGACTTATGCTCAGCAGATTATATTTGAGGCCTTTAACATATGAGACGTCATATATCTCTATGTTTCCTCTGATCAGTTTCCCTTTAGCTTTAATCTTGCCTTCTTTGCTGTCTCCAAAAGTAACCTTTGGACGATCCACAGCAATTGCATCAGTCAGCTCATGTATGCTTCCACACATGTGTCTTGAACAACCACTGTCCAAGTACAAAATCTTCTCTACTTTACTCCTACTCCTAATCCTATCCTACAAAACAAAAATAAAATTGTTTTAGGTACCCTTATTGAGAGGGTCCTGAAGGATTAGTTCCACCTTTGACAACCTAAGATGTTGATGTCTTAGGCTTCTTAGCCTTCTGAGTTTTAATAGGAGCATGAACAGTTTCATTTTTATCAAAGTTATCAGATAAGTCATGTTGATGATCAGTATGATAAGAATAATGTTCATAAGCAGGGTAAGGTGCATGATAAGCAGGGTATGCATGCATTGGATGAGCAGGATATGGTGCATAGTAACCAGGAAATTGAGGTGCATGATACATAGGATGATATGCAGCAGGTTGCACATAATATGACTCATTTCCATACCAAGCATTTTGATTTTTCTTATTTTTATGCTTCTTTGGTTTACTAGTTGCTTGCTCATTAACAGACGACTTAGTTTTACCACTAGTCTGATTGACTTTAGCTTTATCAGCAGACTTCTTAGGACTCTGCTTTTTGGTCTTACTAGTCTGTTTACCTACACTAGGCTCTTTGCTCTTTTTAGCCTTAGGAGATTTCTTCTCCTTTACCACTTTCTCAGGTGAAGTAGGTCTAGCAGTTTGAACATACAGAATGACCTTACTATTGTCAGCAGATATAAATTTCTCAGTATGGTTCAATTCTTGCTTATCCTGTTCTAAAGGCATCTTCTGTTTACTAGTCATATGAGTGGATGCAACAGATGATTTTTCATGAGACTCAATAACTTTCTCAAGTTCCATGATTTTTCCTTTATAAACTTCACATTCAGCTTTCAGAGATTCATTCTCTTGCTCAAGCAGTTTATATTCAGCTGATTCTTTTGGCTTTTCAGCTTTAAGTTTCAGTGAATTGTTTTGCTCTTTTAGCAATATCATCTCTTCCTTAAGCTTTTTAAATGCATCAGCAATGCTAGTATTGTTGAGCATCATTTGTTCAAATGAATTAAATAATTCATTGTCAAGAGGAGTTACCTCATCCTCAGAGTCATCAGATTCCTTTGCCATCAGGCAGAGGAGAGCATGTTTTTCTTCATCAGATGATTCTTCATCAGACGTGTCTGAATCTGGATCAGATGAGTAGACAGCAGTCAGCTTCTCTGCTTCAGCCATTATTGCCTTGCCTCTCTGATGCTTTCTTTCTTTCCTGATTCTCTTCTCTTCTTCAGTGTATTTCTCTGCTTTTGGATAAGGACAGTCTCTGATGAAATGTCCCAATTTCCTGCAGTTATAGCACATTAGTTTTGCTTTATAATCATCCTTTTCTTGAGAAGAAGAGTTAGGTTTAGAAGTAGAAGCATTGTTGTATTTGTTCTTCAATTTTCTCTTGTAGAACTTCTTGAAATTGTTCATCAGCAATGCTACATCTCCAGCTGTGTACTCCTTTTTGTTGAGTAGAGTGGCTTCATCAGATGAGTCCACTTCTTTGCTTTTCTGTGCTGGTCTTCTGGTGTTTTCAGCAGCAACTAAGGCAGCTGTGGGTCCTGAAGTTGAGGTTTCTTCAATTCCCATTCTAGGCAGTTTATACTCATACGCCTTGAGTACTGAGAACAGCTCTGTAAGAGAGATTTTTCCCAAATCTCTTGATTCTTCCATTGCTGTTACCTTCATGTTGAATTTTGGAGGTAAAGCCTTCAGCACTCTGATGGTTATCTCCTTGTCCGTGAAGGTTTCTCCAAGCTTTAAGACTTCATTCAAAGTTCTGGTGAACCTGGTATCCATTTGATCTATGGTCTCTCCAGATTTCATCTTGAAATTGTCCAGCTTTTCCAGAGCAACACTCAGCCGATGCTCTTTAATGGCGTCGTTTCCTTCGCTCATATCTCTGACTTTATCCCACATCTCCTTTGCAGTTTTGCAGTGTTTGACTTTATCAAACCGATCATTATCCAGGGCTTTAGTCATGATAAATCTTCCGACTTTATCCAGATTAAATAGCTTTATTTCTTCTGGAGTCATCTCATGAAGATCTTTTTCCACAACCGTATCAACTTCATTTATCTTTATGGTCTTTGTGAATCTGAATGGACATTTTATGATACATGTATACATGTTGTCATTGTAGGCAGCTAAGAAGATCTCCATTCTGATCTTCCAATCTTCAAACGACATACCAACAATGTGGGGGAACATGGCTGATACAGTCCATTTTTCAAAAAGTTTTAAATTTTCAAAAAGATGCTCTTTGAAAAACACTTGGATCAAGCTCGTTGATCAGGCAGCTGATTCTAATGAACCACCTGCTCTATTACCACTTGTTGGTCCCAAGTGGTCAGATGAGGTCTAGAGGGGGGGGGGTGAATAGACCTCTAAATATTTTAGACTTAAAAACTTTTTACTCTTCTGTCAGCAGACTAAGCTGATGAAGAACAGTAAGATGACTATGCTGATCGTGAACAAATCTTGAACAACAGAGTGACCACTCTTCTTACAGTTTACTTAGCTGATTTCAGTGAAAATCAGTTTTATCAAGAGTATACTTGCAGCGGATGTTTGAAAGTGTTTTTCACAAGTAGACTAAGTCCTTAAAAAGATTTTATCCCCAGTTTTAAAACTCCTTATAAAATCTTTTGATAATTCAAAGTGTAATTTTATGCAACTTCAAAATATGCAAGAAAACTTTAAATGCAGAAATAACACAAAGAATTTTTATAGTGGTTATATGGATAGAAATCCTTTAGTCCACTCTTCCAGATCACTCAGATTCTGGGTTATACTATAAACACAAAGTTTACAATATGTCTCCACTTA
Source organism: Penstemon barbatus (assembly GCA_003313485.2). Classification (NCBI taxonomy): domain Eukaryota; kingdom Viridiplantae; phylum Streptophyta; class Magnoliopsida; order Lamiales; family Plantaginaceae; genus Penstemon; species Penstemon barbatus. Next base: position 65,492,158 of record CM064884.1, on the reverse strand, counting down.
TTGATAGAAATAGTGTCCTGCAAGCCAGCTGTATGGCTAGCATTAATTGTAATTAATGAGGAACTATTCAATTTGGATTAATAAATGCACTTTTATTAAATGGTCAACTTTATCTTATGTAATATTTGTCTACGCATAAGGATAGAAGTCCTTAGATCACAGGGCTATGGGACAACCCGTGGACTGATCTCTAAGGCCGTGATCTAGAACATATTCAAGAGTCGTAGAATCCAATCGAGATAGGACATCGTTGGATTCGGTTAGACTCTCACTATTGTGTATACTCCGATGAACTGGAGGACGCTGGGGTCCACGAGCGTGACTGGGATAGTCGATACACATAAGTGGGTGGCTTGTTGGGATGGCAAGTGCACTGAATACCCCAATTAGGAAATAACTCACCATGGAAGCGGTAGTCGCATATCGGGGTTGAAGTTATTCCTATTTACAATAGTATACGAGGAACGATCCCTAACAACTTGAGATGATAGGGTTTATCTGGTGCGAGAACATCTATACTTTGATATGAGTTCCGACTGACTGGGGATAGCCAGAAAGTCTCTGTGGACTCATGTTGGGTATAGAGGAACTCGTATGCAGATTCATATCATCAACAAAGGATCCATTGACCCGACTTGATAGGTTGGGAAATTCTCCTATGGATTTCTGTGAGAAATTAATTCTGGTAAAATCCTTGGCCAAGGTATCTGACGACTTTATGTAAGTAGCTCATAAAGATTAAGTCAAAGAGAATTTATTTCAAGACCAGAGTACATAAGGTCAAGACAAAAGAAAAGGGAATCCGATAAAAGACCATACCCTTAAGTCTCGACTGGGAGATTGATCGATGGAGAGATTTTGTCGTATATGGAAATTGTAAATGATAAAAGGTTCACTGAATTAATTCACCAGTGATTGGGCTCCATGGGCTTGTGACTGGACATCGACCGTGGAGTGTGGGAGAATTCCCAAATTAGCAGGGGTGCTAATTTTGGAATGATTAATCGACAGAGTGTTCGATTAATTTAGAGTATTAATTGCTCGAGTAATTAAATAATATTTAATTACAACCCACGGCCAATTATGTGGTGAACCTACGGGGGCATACACAATACACATGAAGCGAAAGCGAGGAAACAAGAACGAACCAGTCGACTGGGTCGACTGGGTCAAAATCGACTGGGTCGATTAAATGGGTGGGTCGACTGGGTCGACCCATATGGAACGAAAATGGATCCAATTGGAATTGGATCAAGATTATAAATTAAATTGGAATTTAATTTATGAGCAAATTAATTAATTAGGATTTAATTAATTAATTGGGAGATGATTTAATTAATTGGGCTATTTAATTGGGAGATTAAATAAAGCCCTGAAAGATTAATTAATATGGGCCATGAATTAATTAGAAGACTTAGTCTTCTAGTTAAAAGGGGCCATGGCCCATGTAGGAGAATTAGTATCCTAATCCTATTAGGATTACGGTATGGGAGATATCTATAAATAAGAGACTAGGTCTCATATCTCAAACACAACTCTTCAAGAAAAATCAAGAAAAGCAAAAATTCTCTCTCCCTCTCCCTGTGATCGGCCGAACTGCTCTTCCACTTTGGAAGAATTTTTCGTCTTTGTTTTTCGTTTCAAAGTCGTTCTAAAACCTAGATATTAATATACCCTATGTTCTAGTCGATTAGGACATATTAATTTTCGTGATATTGTGGTGTATCAACTCGTAGAGGCGCAACACGTGGGGCGCTACCAAAAGGTGTGGGTCGATCAACCGGGGTCAGAATTCAGAGCTCATATTGCTAGCCTAGGATTTGCAAGGAGACAGGTATAAACGAGAAAACTTATACTGTCATTTATTAACATTCATATATATACAACTAGAGTATATCCTGGCAAGATTCTTTAAGAGGCCCTAGAAATTTTTTATATTCCGCTGTGCCTAGGGCTGTTTTTCTTAGCGAATCCCAACACTTATACCTAGACAACAAATGAAAAGGCTATAAGCTCACAATAGGAAATCACAAAGAAGACATATCCTCTGAAGTTAAATCACTCACAAAGACGGATTTAAACTTCGCACAACACTCAGCTAATACAAAACACTCAGATTGTGTTTTTCTATTTTCTTCAACTGGGTTTCTGTCAACAGATGACTTCCACCAGACGAGTGAGCTGCTCGAGCTTCTTGAGACTTAGAAAAAATTTATGCTTCGAATGCGAAATCTCAGATGTTGTTGTGTGTCTCTCTCTTCGAAATCAGCTCTATTTATACTTGAATTTGAAAATATGACCGTTGAAGGAAATCAAATCTTCAAATCCATAGCATTAGCCCGAAAATCAGAATGGCTACCTGCTACAGTCCTTTCTCTGTTGTACTTTCCTGTAGCAGCATTAAATGCACTCTGCTGATCCGAGAGTTTTCTTCAATCATTTGCCATTACTACCCTTCTCTTTCAGCATTTATTACACCAAGTGCATTTATTACCGTTGGACTAATCTCTTGATCTCTTCTACTCTGCTGATCGAAGCAACTCTGCTGATAGATACTCTGCTGATCAAATACTGAACTAATCTGATTTGAGTCAGCAGATGGTCTACCCTTCTGTTCGCTGTTTCAGCATGAGATCACTAGTCTTCTGGGCTTTGAACTTTTGAACTCTTCTGATGTCTTCTATTCTTGTTCAAAAATTCTTCTAAGGGAACTAAGCTTTCCATACTTAGCTGATTTTGACGTTTTGAAAATCATCAAAACCATCCCTTAACTTCTTAACTTCTTTGCACTTCATCTTCATCTTCATCCAACATCAAGTTTCCCTCCTAAGAATGAATTATGTTTGAATTTTTTTTATTTTTTATTTTTATAACCCAGGTGTACAAGTTTACACTAGACTAATCATGGACCCTCAGAACCCTTGCCCTAGAACCCTGAAGGATGTAAATCGCAGGATGTGCCTCCACCAAACCTCGTGATCCCACCATACTGCTATACACTCTGCGCACAAAGGGGTCTTCACCACAAATGACCCTTAGATAGACCCATAGAAATGCATCCATCCAAGTTCCAAATGGGATTCGAACCCCCACCCTTGCCGTTGGAGCAAGCCTTATGAATTGTTGGTCAGCCAATTGGAGATATGCTCTGGAGGCTTATGTTTGATTTTTTGTAGTTATGTAACTTTTGTTTATGTTAAGTTGGATTAATATTTCTTCTAGAGCTTGAACTGAAATATCTAGTTGCTTATGCATAAATTTACATTATATTTTTACAACCGTATCAATGCCGTATCGTATTCAATAAATTTTAAAAATTCTTATTGTCATATACATATCGTACTATATCCGTATTCCCGTATCTGTATTCGTGCAACATAGATAGCGAATTTAGTAAAAATTATGAGGAGGGAGTATATAATTTGGAAGCATTGGAACCAAAAATATATTAAAAAGTCTCTTAAGGAGAAAATATATAGGGCTACTGGGCTGGTTCGTTTGACCTCTTACTCTTTGAAAATATAGTTTCAGAGTTAAAATCTCTAAAATATATTCTTTTCGCAAGCATTTTTGGAAAAATCTCGAACAAATATGAAATAATTTAATCATTTACAAAAACTCCTCAAAAAAATTGGAATTTTTAGAGATAACATATAAAAAAGGAAAGTAACTCTACTTCTTTTATTTAAGACAACAGTTATATACTTTAACTTAATTTTATTCTTCTACTCATAAATCCAATTCTTCCATCTCAGATTAATTTCTTCGATTTTATCTGAATTCAACACATAAGCGACGAGGTACAATTCAACACCTAATTGTTTAGTTTTCACCTTAACATGTACTTCGAAACCCAAAAAATAGGAATGATGGTAACAACATATATATTACTTTATGAAAAAATTATATGCATGTGATGTATTTTATTATGATAAATTTATTAGATAAAGATAAAAGTATAGCCGAATTTAAAAAAAAAAAAATCCGAAATACTCAAACCTCATCTTATAGTTAAATATAGTTATATAAATAAGTCAAACCGATTAAATCTTATACAATATGTTATAATATATTTTATATAGTCATACCAAAATAACATAATTTTGTAAAATTAACATAAATATTTAAGAAAATAAAAGATCCAAAACAACATAATCTCAAATCAACAAGAATTTAGCCTTTTAGAAAATTTCAGAAAAAATCATCTTTAAAACTGAGAGAGTCCAAAAGAATATGCACATAATTTCCTAGTATTTTGTTTTGTTTTTAACCATCGCAAAATACCATTGTTCATTTATAAATAAGATTTTTTCCTCAACCAACAAAACTTTAAATTTGAGGTTCATAGTTTTTGCTAAATATTTATATTAATCATTTATTTTCTTTAGCTTCATCATTCATTGGAATTGAAATATCTGACTTAACCTTTCTTTGAAGTTCATTTTTTGTTCGTGTTTCTACCAAAAAAATCACCCTCGATTAATTGAGGAATGACGGTTCGATGACAAGCCAAAAATGACAGTATATCCGAATCAAGTCACCCCAAACGGGTCGGATCAGATCGGATCCAGTTTGATCCGAAAAATCGATCCGACCGAAACAATGACCCAACCCCGAGCCCAATTTAGAACTCGACCCAACCTTCACAAATTAATTAATGTTTGGGCCAGATATAAATTAATTAATTGATAAAGTTAATTAATTTATGGGCCAAGTTTAATTAATTAATGATTAAGGCCAAATTATGGTTAAATACAAATGAGCCCAATTAACCCAATAAATTATGTTGGCTATTATGGATTAATTAATTAAGTTAATTAATTAATTGGGCCAAGTCTAATTAATTGGTCCACTTGATAAATAAAGCCATTAATTAATTAGTGGGGTAATTAATTGGGTAAAATATAATTATCAAACAAAACCAACATGCCTCGACCCGAGACCAATCATGGTCCGATCAGCCCAGGTCGACCACGGCCCAGCCCAGATCGGCTATCACCCAATTTTCGACCCACTTGTGCATTTTATTTAATTAATGATTTGAAATTAATTTAGAGATAAGGATAAAAGCTACATTAGTTGGCTACTAACAAATTTCTTAATTCTCTCATATTTAGTTACCAACACAAACTGAAATTCAAATTAAATAAAACACACGTTCTTTTCTTCTCCAACCACCATTAATATTAATTTTCAGCAAAAAGAAGGAGAAAACCACCATTAAAGTAGTGGAGGTAGTGGAGAAATTCAAGGTAGTGGAAGTAGTGGGAGAGTGGCCATCAAGGGAGCAGTTTTTTTCAGCCATCAGCTCAATTTTCAGCAACTATAAATACAAACAGGCTACCATACGCGCAAAGGACACAAACACACAACTCAATCTGCAAATTTCAGTCTACACTGATCGGCTCTGCGCCTCACCGGAAGTCCAGCACACCGCTGCTTCTCTCGTCAGCAAACACCTGTTAATCCCTTGATATCAACAGTCCCTCCTCAGCCACCAGCGATTCTTGACCGCCTGAAGTCTTGCCGCCACCGCCGCCGAAAGTACGCTGCCGCCGCCGCTGCTTCCGCCGTCAGAACGCTGCCTCGAGCGAAACCCCTTGATAGCGAGCAGATAACATGCTGTTTCTGTCAAGTTATCAGCCTGCCAACTCCTTGATATCAGTCTGTTGATCCTCAGCCACCAGCTATCCCTGACCGCCTGAAGGCCTGCCGCCGCCACCGCTCAAAGTAAGCCGCCGTCAGCTGAAGCTGTCACGAGCTAAACCACTCGATATCAACCAAGTAGCAAGCTGTTAACCGTCATGTAAGTGCCCACATATTTATATGACAAACTCATCGAGTAGCCATCTGCCTGATGAGCTCGTCGTCAAGTAGTCATCTGCTTGACGGCTATCGGCTGAGTAGCCATCTGCTCCATCGATGCCCTTTTCAGTGGCCACCCGCTGATCAGGAGCCCGATTGGTGGTCATCCATCAAGGTTGGGCGAACCATTGGCGGTGGTCTTCCGTCGTCAATGTTACTTTCTGTCAACAAGCTGTTCTATCATGTATTATCAACTCATCGGCGGGTTTACCTGCCGATCAAGGAGTCAATTTTCAGAACTTACTAGACTAATCAACTCATTTGGCAGATCATGCCAAAACAGGAGACTTTATCGTTTTGCATATTTTTTTAATATTTGTATATTGGGGAACTTACTGATTTTCTTGTATTATTCATGGAAGCACTTTGGTTCGCATCTCTTGATTCTTTTACTGAAATATGCTTTACGTCAACTGATTTCCATTGATATGTCGTTTTTTGTCAACATTATGTCTTCTGTCAAGGTGAATATTAAAACTAATTGATCGTCAAGTCATTTGTTGATTTACAAATCCGCTGATATGTTGAGTAGGCCATTGATTGGTCATGAGTTTTGGCATTTAGGAGAGATTTTCATAAATTATTTAAGTGTTGCGGCCAAGCAAGCATAGAAAAGAACTAGGGGTAGTGTTTGCCTACTCTGTCACAATCGTTTAGAAGTCAGCCTTATCAGGACAACTTATCTCGATATCAATATGTCTTTATCAGGACACTTGTATTATTATTACACTGATATTAACATGTCCATTTTCAAATCGTTATGTTTGCACGCACAAACATTGGCGCGCCCGCATTTATTTTACATCATATCGAGGCATTTTATATCGAGCTATTGGCTCGTCGAGGCATCTGCTGACAGGTTTACAACAAACAATATTTTGGCGCACCTCGATGCCAAACATCCCTCGATGTCAGCCCCTCGATGCCAAGCACCCGGTGATGTCAGTTTTATCGCAAACAATATTTTGGCACTTCTTGATGCCAAAGGTTGCTCGATGTCGAGGTGCCCTCGCTGTCAAAATTAACGTAAACAGTTCGATAGTCTTACTTTATTTTGCATAATTTTTATGTAAAAAATTATATCTTCGATAAACAATTGATATAAAAACAATAATAAAATCTCATTAGAATGTGAAATATTATTTCACAAAAAAAGTAGTGCTTTCTCATTAATAATTTTGAAAGCAGTATGAATTATTAAAGTAGAATGCATGTGAATATAAATTATTTATTATTAAAAAGCGGTGAATATTCTATTTAAATAAAAGAAAATTAATTAAATTTTCTCTTTCTTCACATGAGCTGTCCTTTTGCTACTTTATTATCTAAACTCAAAATTATATAAACTCAAATTTGAGATAACCTAAATCTTATATAACCTCTCAAGTTACATGCATTGGAATATTCCTTCTGAATTTGAAGTCTTATTATTTAAATTTAGCTTCCACCTTTAAAGATGGTTTAAGAACATTCAGTATTTTATTGGTTCATATGAATTACATCCTAATTTATGTCACGGTTATCTACCAATCTTCCAGCATATATATAAAAAAAAAAAATTATTTTTTTATAGGGTCAAATTATGGGCTAATCGCAAACAGATTGGAAGATCCGACCCGCAGACCGATCACTCGTGAGGATCACATATTCCCTAAAATAAATGTTCACTGACAGGCAAGGTGATGCGGGTAAAATATTTTGGATCCTGATGCAGGTAAGATCCATTTGATGCACTTCAATTAGCACTGGATAATTGTACATCGAAATCTGCCAAAGAGAGAAATACCCAGCCAGGTTATGTCGGTGAAGCCTCCTCCAATGCTTAAATCAGCAAATGCACTGAAGCTTAAGAATTGCAGAAAGAATCTAGGTTATGAATTGTGCATTACGTTTCATTAGTCTATACATTGTGGTATTTATACCAGTTGGAGAAAGTCAGTTCGTCCGAAACCTCATGAGCAAAGGGAAATCAAACAAAAAATGGTACAGGTCTTGATTTACAAATAACCTCTGGGGCAAACATTCGAATTTGCAAAGTGGCGATCAAAACGAATATTGTTGATACTAATACTCTTATTTAAAATTTTGTGTATTCAAAACATTTTCGCAAATATTTCATTGTGCAGAATAATATACTATGGGGAAAAATTAAAATTGGTGCAACAATTAATGCTCATTGGTATTTTACCCTACATATATTTGAGTTGGCAAAATCACCTCATATCTACCTAATTCCTAGCAATTTTACTCCAAATTGAGCACAATTGGAAAAATCACCCTAATGTTAGTCATGTGCGAGCCTTGTGGACCTCAATCACCTCAGACAAAGCTTTTATCTCTTCGGGATAGTCTCGTCTTAGCTTGGGAGAAGTGAGATTGAAAACCTGGTGGTGGAAATTGATTATGAGGTAAACAACCTCATCTGGAATACTAGCACTAGAGGTCACCCTGTTGTTAAATATGTTTAAAAACAATCTGTGTATATAAAATATTATAGAATATTTTATATTTCTAAGTACTATAGTGAATTATAAAATATTTTATATTATAAAACTATAGTAAATTATTCCAACAGAATAATTATTTATAATTAACTTTAATTATAAATCTTAGTATAGTTTATTCTCGCAGAACAAACAAAATCAAAATTTAATAATAATTCTGATTTTGTTTGTTCTGCGAGAATAAACTATACTAAGATTTATAATTAGAGTTAATTATAAATAATTATTCTGTTGGAATAATTTACTATAGTTTTATAATATAAAGTATTTTATAATATTTTATAATTCACTATAGTACTTAGAAATATAAAATATTCTATAATATTTTATATACACAGATTGTTTTTAAACATATTTAACAACAATCTTAAGACAATAATATTTAATCTGTTTAATTCATCTGTGTAGATAGCAACAAACACTGAAATGGTTGAAACGCCAAAAGTTGCTGCTCCGCCGGCAATATCACCATTCAAGTTCAAAGGGACTGACTTTGGAACGTGGCAAAATAAGATGTACTTTTACATCACATCCTTGAGCATGGCTAGATTTCTCACTGAGGAGGTACCTAAGCCAAAGGAGGGAGCCAGTCCGGAGGAACTTGAAGAAATGGCACTAGTGATAAAAGCTTGGAGTAACTCGGATTTTATGTGCCGAAATTATATTCTTAGCTATTTGGATGAATATTTGTACAAGATTTATAGTCAATTTAAGACTAGTAAACTCTTGTGGGAAGGTTTAATCAAAAAGTTTAAGACTGAAGATGCAGGCTACAGAAAATTCGTAGTGGATAAATTCCAATTTTATCGAATGTTTGACAGTAAGATTGTGAATGAGCAAGTGGAAGAACTCCAAAATATGATCCACGACATCTTGGCCGAAGGACATGAACTTAGCGAGTCTTACCTGGTTTCTTGTATCATTGACAAGCTTCCTCCTGGTTGGACGGGGTTCAAGCATCACTTGAGGCACAAGAAATCTGTTGCAAAGTGGAATTTGCAAGATCTCACAGAATATCTGAAAATCGAAGAAAACAATCGGTATATTGACAAGGGCAGCAGTAACTATATGGCTATGCCTCAGCCCGGAGGGGCTAAGGTCCTTGTCGTAGAAGGCTCAAAGAAAAGCAAGAAGCGTAAGGCAAATACCTCCAACAAATGACGAAAGGGTAACAAGAAGCGAAATTTCAATGGAGCTTGCTTCACATGTGGAAAAAATGGACACCTTGCAAAGGATTGTCGTAGCCGTGCTCAGCCAAAGGATGAAGCAAATGTTAGCATCAACCTAGCTCCATCTGACATCGATAACATGCATTTATCTGCAGTTGCTGAAGCATTTCTGACAAGTGAAACCAAAGGCTGGTGGGTGGATACTGGAGCTACCCGTCACATTTGCTCTGACATAAACATGTTCACTTCATACAAGAAGTTTGATCATGAAGAGAAGCTGTACATGGGAAATGATGCTCACTCCGTGATGGAGGGACAAGGCACAGTGGTTCTCAAATTCACCTCAGGAAAAGATGTTACTCTCAATGAAGTTCTTCATGTCCCAGACATTAGGAAGAATTTAATTTCTGGTTCTGTCCTAACGAAGAAAGGTTTTAGATTAGCCTTTGAGTCAGATAAATTTGTGCTGACCAAAGGGGGTATGTACGTAGGCAAAGGATATGTGTGTGATGGCCTATTTAAGGCTAATGTAGCCGTTATTGGCAAAAACGACAAATTTATTAATAATAATAATTCTTCTGCTTACTTGCTTGAGTCCACTTTACTTTGGCATGATAGATTAGGCCATATTAATTTTAGAAAAATTAAAAAATTAGCAAACTTAGGATTAATTCCTAAATTTGATATTAATAAATCTTATAAGTGTGAAATTTGCATTGAGGCAAATTTTGCGAAACAAACTTTCCCTTCAGTGGAAAGGAGCTCACAACCATTAGAGATAATTCACACAGACTTGTGCAATCTCAAGTCAACTCCAACTCGAGGAGGGAAAAAGTACTTCATCACATTTATTGATGAATGTACACGATATTGCTATGTTTACTTATTGAATAAGAAAAAGGAAGCAATAAATGCCTTTGTAAGATACAAGGCTGAAGTAGAGAATCAGTTAAATAAGAAGATAAAAATTCTTAGATCTGATAGAGGTGGTGAATATGAATATCCCTTTGCACAGTTGTGTGCTGACTCGGGAATAATTCACCAAACAACGGCACCATACTCACCTCAATCAAATGGAGTAGCCGAAAGGAAAAACAGAACCTTAAGAGACATGATCAATGTATTACTTTTGAATTCGGGTTTACCTAGGAACTTGTGGGGGGAAGCTTTATTTATGGCTAATCATATATTAAATAGAGTTCCGCACAAGAAAAATGATACCATTCCGTATGAGTTATGGAAAGGTAGACAACCAAGTTATAAATACCTCAAAGTGTGGGGGTGCTTGGCAAAGGTAGTTGTACCAAAACCTATGAAAGAAAATGTTGGACAAAAAATTGGACCAAAAACCGTGGATTGCTACTATATAGATCATGCGGAAAATAGTAGCGCTTACAGATTTCTAGTGTTCAAATCTGAAGTAAGCAACATACACGTGAATACTATAATGGAATCACGTGATGCTACATTCTTCGAGAATGTATTTCCACATAAGAAGAACTCGGATGTTACTTCTCATAAAAGAACATATGAATTAATTTCTAAAGAAGATAATTCTCAAATCAGTAAAGAGATTGCTGAAGAATCTGACGAGCCCCGAAGAAGCAAGCGAGCTAAAATTGCTAAATCATTCGGACCAGATTTCTTAACTTATATGTTAGAGGATGATCCCAAAACATATACTGAAGCCATGTCTATTCCTGATGCCTCTTATTGGAAAGAGGCAATAGACAGTGAATTACAGTCCATTCTAAGTAATAATACTTGGGAGTTGGCAGATATTCCTAAGGGAAGTAAGCCAATTGGATGTAAATGGATATTTAAAAAGAAACTAAAACCCGATGGCTCAATTGATAAATATAAGGCTAGATTAGTGGCCGAAGGTTATAGTCAAAAGGAGGGAATAGATTTCTTTGACACCTATTCACCAGTGACTAGGATAACATCCATTAGAACATTAATAGCTTTAGCAGCTATATATAATCTAGAGATACATCAAATGGATGTTAAAACCGCTTTCCTCAATGGAGAATTGAATGAGAAAATATATATGGAGCAACCTGAGGGTTTCATTGTTAAAGGCAAAGAGAACAAAGTATGTAAACTTGTTTGATCTCTTTATGGCCTTAAACAAGCTCCTAAACATTGGCACGAAAAATTTGACAGTGTCATGATTAAAAATGGATTTCAAATCAATGAATGCGACAAGTGTGTCTATATTAAACAATTTGGACAAGCAACTGTCATAATATGTTTATATGTAGACGATATGTTAATACTTGGGACTAATATGGAGGTCATTAAGTCCGCAAAGAAAATATTAACAAAACACTTCGATATGAAAGATCTTGGTGAAGCGGATGTTATTTTGGGAATTAAAATAACAAGATCACCGGATGGGATTAAATTATCTCAATCACATTATGTAGATAAAGTGCTTGAGAGATTTAAAAACTATGGAATTAAGGGAACAAATAACCCATTTATTCCATCTCTTGTTTTACACAAGAATAAAGGTGATAGTGTATCACAAAACGAGTATGCTCGTATCATTGGATGTCTCATGTATATCATGAATTCCACGAGGCCAGACATCGCTTACTCAATCAATAAATTGAGTAGGTACACGAGCAATCCAAGCAAAGAACATTGGAACGCTCTGAAGAGAGTGCTTGGATACTTAAAAAATACATCAAAATATGCATTACACTATGGAAAATATCCAGCTGTCCTTGAGGGATATAGTGATGCAAATTGGATTTCTGATTCAGAGGAATCAAAATCCACAAGCGGATATGTATTTACTCTGGGGGGAGCCGCTATTTCTTGGAAATCTTCCAAACAAACTTGTATAGCTCGATCCACTATGGAATCAGAGTTTATAGCTTTGGATAAAGCTGGAGAAGAAGCTGAGTGGCTTCATAACTTTCTGGAAGATATTCCACTATGGCCGAAACCTGTGTCGGCTATATGTATTTATTGTGATAATCAGGCGGCATTACATAGAGCTCATAACTTTTTGTATAATGGTAAATCACGACACATTCGTCGGCGACATAATACCGTGAGACATTTACTCTCAAATGGAATAATTTCCATTGACTTTGTGAAATCAAAAGATAACCTCGCGGATCAGTTTACTAAAGGTTTATCTGGTGAGAGAGTAGAATGTGCGTCGAGATGAATGGGCTTAAAAGCCTAAAATATAACTAAGTTACCTTGTACGGAAACCTAACTTGGCGACTGGAGATCCCACGGACCAGGTTCAATAGGACAACCAGTCTTGGTTAACTTAAAAGTGGAGCACTTTAGAGTCCAACTCTAGCTCATTCCTATGATGCAAAAAGTGCAACCTACAGCGTTTGATTAGGTTAAGCTTATGCTTTTAATGACGTCTATATCTTGTCAAGAACAAGTGGAGTATAGTACGATACTCTTGATAGATGCGGTCACCTATGTAAGTGTGAGCTGGGTCGGCTCGTTGAGAATTCTTATAAGGCTGGAATCCTCTAAAGCACTCGCAGAACCCAAGAATGTTCAGGGCCAAAACGAACACAACCGAGAACTCTTAACAAATCGGTCTAGTGATGTGTTAAGTTTATTGTTTTGGTTTACATAAACAGCCGACAGTTCAAGATGAAATTTTTCACTGACTGGCTAAGTAAATCCGATAAATTCTAACTAGGGAAGGTTCAAGATGGAATATTTCACCTATCTCGATGCAGTACTATTCCTAAAAGATATTTGACTTTGATATGTCCCGTGTGACGAGATATGAAGAATAATTCCATTCATTTGTGGGGGATCGTTGGATTTTATGGGTATTAACCCAATTGGATTGAGCCCAATTGGAATTAAGCCCACAAAATGAGAAATGAATGAAGCTTAGAAGAATGAAAAATGCCTTCATCCCACATGGAGGAAAGTAAGAAGTTTTTTGTCATTTATAATAGAAAAAAATGTATAAGGGGAGGGCCCCTTGGGGGTACCAAGTTTTATGAGGGGAGAAGACGTAGATGACAATGGTTTCCCACACGCGCGCGCGCCGCCGACGCCGTCCGTCCGACCGACCGACCTACTCGGCTCGGTCCGGTCGGGTTTGGGTTTGGATTTGGATTGGGCTTGGGCCTCAACATAACATTATTCTTTTTGGACAAAATTTAATTAATTTTTTAGCCCAAAATAAAAGGCCCAATTTTTAAATCCATACAAGATTAGATCCGCGTACCAGATTGACCCGAACAAAGATCCGCGCGGCTGACCCGTTTGCTCCAAAAGATCCGCGCGCCATTATTTGAATTGTCTGTACCGGTTCGGTTTAAATCGAACCGGTTGCATCTTTTCGGACCAAACCAATGTAAATGTTTAATCCGAAAAGACATGTCTCTCCAAACAACACCTTTCTGCAGCTATAAATAGAGGGAGAATCTGGCCAATTCTCTCATCCCGTTTTCTAGCAATCAAAGCAGAATCCTATCCTCCTCTCTCTATATTCTTCTCTTCTTCTTCTCTTCTCAAGTACTCAAATATTTTATTTGTTAAAGTTCGCTGTGGACTTGTTCTTAGTGCAAAGAAACAAGTATCCGACCGCTGTATCTTGGGAGACCACTGAGACGAAATGTTGCACCTTTGACAGCCCAGAAATATTGTCTTAAGGATATTGCATTTGCAAGCCCCGGTCGATTTTACAGTTCAGAATTATTTCAGTAAGTACACTGTTATTAAATTCTTATTTTGTTTGTTCTGCGAGAATAAACTATACTAAGATTTATAATTAAAGTTAATTATAAATAATTATTCTGTTGGAATAATTTACTATAGTTTTATAATATAAAGTATTTTATAATATTTTATAATTCACTATAGTACTTAGAAATATAAAATATTCTATAATATTTTATATACACAGATTGTTTTTAAACATATTTAACAACACACCCTCTGAAGTTCATCTTAGAAGATTTTAGGACTCTACTTGCTAAACCATGAAATATGGTCATATGGTAGCAGATGCTTTGGCCAAGTTAGACCATACTATGGAAGACGGGAGTACTGGATAGAGAACAAGCAACGACAATCGGGAGCTTATCGAAATACATAGACAATAATTGTTCCTTTCAGATAAAAAAAAATTTGCTTAATTATATTTACCTCCATTTCACACATATAGACCTATGAAGTTGATTTGGTCAAAAGAAATTAATTTACACAGCTCACAATCTTGCAACTCAAAACTAAATTTGAACCGATCAATTATTATCACACACATTGAATGGCCCTAGCATCTCCTGACGGCCCGTGACGGGTGGACCAGACACAAATAACTATAACTCGGTTTCATAGTCAAACACCTCTACAACTCTATACCATTCAATTAATGCTACAATTCAATGTCATACTCATATATATGAGGGCATAAACTATAACTTTTTATATACCATATACATATATTCATATGAGGGTACTCCATTATATAATTCTAATTCATACAAGATTATATGTAATTTTGTCTCAAACTCGATATGCTCGCATCTATCAATTCCACATGTAATATGTAACTTTATGATTTATCTACTTCCCCCCTTCGTCCCATTTATTTTGCTCCATTAGTATAGTTAACCAGTCAATTTGATTAAATTTCTAAAACTTATAATTAATAAATAATTTTATTAATATATTTCACTAATAAGTTTATAATATCATATGACACCATACATATACATGCATTAATATTTAAAAGGTTTAATACACAAAAAATGTGAATAATTTAACATGATAAGTCACTTAAAAGATTGAAAATTTTGATCGAGTATTATAACAAATGGAGCAAAATGAATGGAACGGAAGAGGTACGCTCTAATTATTTTGTACATATATAATAAGCGTGCACAAATCAAACCTAGAATGAGAATACCAAAAATATAGATAAGTGTCTCAATAACGACCAAAAATTGTAGTATATCTTAATTAACATGTCAAAGCCCGTAAAAATATATACGAGTTAGATGAAAATATGTACATGCAAAAGTGTTTGTGTAGACAATCTAATTACTGTATTTTATACAGTTATTATACGTCTCATAACGAAACATTCAAACAAAGGATTTTTGCAAGTCACCCCCTGAAATTTTTAAATTTTTGCACTTTTTCCCCTATAATTGAAAAAACATGACAGTATCCCCTAGAAGTTGACAAATGATTGCACTTTGCCCCCGATCATTTTTAAGTAATTTTGAAAGGATAAAAACGTCACTCAGGGAGTTTTGTGCAATAACAAATTACTTTTAGGGGGGTTAAATGCACATAATTTCAAAATATCCAAATGTGACTTGCAATTCGAAAAAATAAAAAAATAAAAAATATTTAGTTATATGTTTGTACGAAAATTCAAATTTAGAAGTTATTTTAACGAAATTTTCATTAGTCCTAATTTTTTATTTATTTATTTGCAAATAAATCATCTCTATACTAAAAATATTTTAATCAAATCAAAGAAATTTGAAAGTAAAACAATTAGAATAAAAAATATGTTATAAGACTAAAAATTAAAATGTGATTACCAAGGTAAGAAATTCTATGAAAATGTCCTTTGAAATGTTAATATTCTAATAACTTAAATTGATAATATTTTGTGCACTTAACCCTCCGAAAGATTAATATTATTGTACTAAACCCTAAATTTACATTTCTACCATTTGAAATCCAGTAAAATATTGATCAGGGGATAAAGTGCACTCACTTATCAATTTTTAGAGAACACTTTCATGTTTTTTCAATCATATGAAAGAAAGTGAGAAAATAAAACTTTTCTGGGGTGACGTGCAAAAAATCCTTCAAGCAATCATGTTATAAGCTACAATCTACGTAATAAGTAGAAGCCCCCAGGGCATATCTCCAACTGGCTGACCAACAATTCATAAGGCTTGCTCCAGCGGCAAGGGTGGGGATTCGAATCCTATTTGGAATTTGGATGGAAGCATTTCTATGGATCTATATAAGGGTCATTTGTGGTGAAGACCCCTTTGTGCGCAGAGTGTACAGCAGTATAGTGGGATCCCGAGGCTTGGTGAAGGCACATCCTGCGATTTACATCCTTCAGGGTTCTGAGGATCCATGATTAGTCTACTGTAAACTTGTGCACCTAGGTTATATATATAAAAAATAAAATAAAAAAGTAATACCATACAATTTAATTTATACATTTAAAAGTAAAAGTAAAATTAAATGCATGACCAAACAAAATAAATTCCCATAAAGAAGAAAGTATGAGGATCTGACACACGCACAAATACACACCAAGAAAACCAAAGTTTTGTGCAGTGGACCATCATTTACCCTCTTTATTCCATCCCCCACAAACCCAAAAAGAAGTCCTCTCTCTTTCTCAATTAATTGGAATGCTACATAATATTTTTGGCATTGATTATTGTTACTTAATTTCACTAAAACAAAACGTCAGTACAAATAGCTTGAAGCTTTGTAGTTTCTACTATAAGATTCTTAATTAAGTTCAGAACCCACAAATACTTCTAAGATGAATAGTATTACTTATAATCAATTCAAATTATTCGATACTAGACTCGAATCGTTTGAACTCAATTTTATTTAACAATTAAATCAAACTCAATCACAATTTCAAGCTCGATATGAAATTCAAATCAAATTTAAACAACGTCTCATTTAATACTACTCGACTCGTTTAAATACCTAGCTATGTATATACCATCACTCCTTTTCTCTCACATGTTCTGATTAATTTTAGGGTTTGAGCAAAACAAAAGTACAAATTAATTAGTGTTGTTAATTAACTAGCTAAAGAGAAAGAAAAATAATACTCCATCGGTCCTATTTTCTACTCCCTCCGTTTCATATTATTTGGCACATTTCTTATTTTCACATAGATTAAAAAACTGCATCATTATATATTTTTTTATGATAAAATAACCTTTATAATGATAACTACATTTTAACTTTTTTATTAGTGAGTGGTGACTATTGAGTTTTTCAACTTAAATGTAAGAAAATGGCAAAATTGCAAAAAATGCTTTGAAAATTCAAATATGTCAATTAATCAGAAAAAAAAAATTGACAACTATATCAATTAATATGAAACGGAGAAAATATTTAAAATATTCCAGAATAACTCTCAGTTCCCTTAAATAAAAGTATTTTTCTCAAAAATATCCTTCACACCTAAATCAATGACGTGACATCATTAATTCCACAATACTACTTTTATGGATGTACATTTAAAAATACTTGAAACTTTTTCTTTTTCGACTTTTAAATTTTATCTAAAATTTCGTGTCAAAACCAACTCAGATAAAAAATAAAAAATAAAAAATAAATAAAAAAAGAAAAAGGAAGAAGGGCAAACTAGGACAAGGGAGTAGTAGGCAATAATAATAATGAGGCAATGGACCAGAGTGTAGTGTGTGCAGGCTGTGGAAGAGAAGCATCATGACATTGTCGGTAGTTTTGTAGAGTTAGTCTCTATGTGTGTCATTACAACCTTACACAATTAATTTGTCTATAAATTCTTTTTTTTTTTCTTTTTGAAGAATAATTTGTCTATACATCACAATTCACACACACATCTCTAATGAAGTACACACAGTGGCCCAACCCATTATAACGCAATGGATGGTCTGGATTTTTTGTATAGTAGATTACAAGAATCTTTAATTAGTTTGTTGTTGGGAGACACATTACACACAAATTAAAATTTCCACTTTCTTACACACAGCCTTTTTTATTAGTTATCTTTTACATTTCTCTATTTGTCTTAATTGTTTGATATGTTTAATCCTTCATTTTCCTTGAATCAGTGCTTTTGTAAGTCTTGCCTGAAACCTGATTAGGTAATGTAGACGGTGGTGTTCTGACTTCTGTCATTTACTAAGAATATTACTATTTTTTTCAATTAAACTGCATTAGGGTCCCTTGCAACTTTATTATGTCTTTATTTACATTGGCAAAATTTCAAAAATGATTCTCTAACTTTGGATGTTTCTTTAAAATAGTCCTGAAGCTATAGTGAACACTAGGAGGGTAAACGAGTCGAGTATAGTATCGAACGATATATTATTTAAACTTGGTTTAAATTTTATTGAGTTTGCAATTTTATGTTTGAGTTTGATTTGATTGTTTAATGAACCGAGCTCAAACGAGCTTTTATCGAACGAGTTTGATCCGAATATCGCGTAACATGAAATTTTTACTACTATTTAATAATTTTCTTAACCTTATAGAGTCGATCTCGAGCTGGGCTTCAAGAGTTAGGAAATGAAAAATAATGTTCAAGCTTGTTTGGTTTGTGCGAAGAACCGAACTCTAACTAGATTTATCGAAAGAGCTAAAGTCGAGTAGTTTACTTTAATTTTCAGCGCTACTGAACATACATTTAGGCCTTTAACTTTTACTCAATTTGTAATTTCAGTCCAATGCATAACAAATTTGGTCCTTTAAATTTAAAAAGTTAAAATTTTTTTTCATATGACTATAATTTGATCCTATTACTTGAGAAAAAGTTTGTAATTGGATGAAAATTGAAACTTACTGAAGTTAAATGACCAAATTTGTAACTGCGTTACGAAATTGAAACCAACTAAAAATTAGAGGACGAAATTTGTATGCGTGTGACTAAAATTGAAACTGGGTGAAAGTTAAAAGATTAAAGTTATATTTAGGTGAATATTTTTTTAAATTAATTCAAGATTCTCTAATGAATTACCCTTTTCTACAAAATAAAAATAAAAATAAGGAGCCGTTTGGGGCCCAACCCCTCAGTTAGTCTTATGCTAGCTAGTTCCATCTCTTGCTTACCTATTGCCAATAGGGTTGTAAAAATCTTGCAATGGTGGTGGTGGGGTTAGCAATTAACTACACCCCCACCAAAAAAAAAAAGTTCCAAATCAAAGAAAAAGCTCAAGCTTTGTTTTCATAGTTTTGAGAAATAATTAGAGCAAGTTCAATTAATTAAGAAAAAAAAAAAAAAAAAAGAGATAGAGAGTACAACAATTGATTTTGTTGATGAAGGTGTTGATTAAGAGGAAGGATTAATTTGTGCATCTCATTTCTTCTCAATTAATCTAAGAATTTTGTTTATGGAAAACAAAGGTGAAGAAGAAAGAGAGATAGGGGTACCAAAAAATTCAATGAATTACAATCCATTGGAATCACCACCAGCATCAGGACCAACACCAACACCAACACCAACACCAACACAAGTGAAGTTGTTGCCTCTTGCTCCAATTGTTTCCACTTCACAAGACAGAAGAGGAAACACTGCAACGGTTTCAACCCGCCGCGGAAGTTCCATTTTTAGCCCTACCCAAACCCTAAATTACATCCACAACCACAACCACAATCACAACCTTCCTCCACCTCCAGATCCAGATCCAGTCCACAAAACAACCGCCCCAACACCAAATTTCAGAAACTCCTCAATTCCTCCACCGCCACCACCACCTCCTCAGCCGCCACAATCAGCAGCCGGAGAAACCTCCACCACCACCAACAACAACAACAACAATAGCATTTCAGCAATTAGATATAAAGAATGTCTAAAAAATCACGCGGCAAGCATGGGTGGCCACGTGGTAGATGGATGTGGAGAATTCATGCCTAGTGGAGACGAAGGCACACCGGAGTCCCTGAGGTGCGCCGCATGTGATTGCCACCGCAATTTCCACCGCAAAATAGTACAAGGCCAGTACAACTACAACCACACAAACAACCGCAGTACTACTACTGCTACTGCTCCTTTACTTCAGGGACCATCATCACTACTCGCGCCACGTCATCAGCAGCAGAATGTGGGCCCCACTCCGCCTACTATGGTTAATTTTGGAGGCGGTGGGGCCGCGGCGGAATCGTCGAGCGAGGACTTAAAGATTTATCAATCCTCGAGTGCAGGTACCGCAGGGGGGCATGCAGTTACGCAGCCGACATCATCGTCGTTTTCGGGTTCAAAGAAGAGGTTCAGGACGAAATTCAGTCAGGAGCAGAAGGAAAGAATGCATGATTTTGCGGAGAAATTGGGGTGGAAAATGCAGAAACAGGATGAACAAGAAGTAGCTCAGTTTTGCAATGAGGTTGGTGTTAAGAGGCAAGTTTTTAAGGTTTTTATGCATAATAATAAACAGGCTATTAAGAAGAGACAAATCTGATTAATTTATCTAAATTAATTCTCTTGTCATCTAATTTGTAGCGCATGATGATTTTTTTTTAATTAGCTATTGCTAAGTATGATTAATATTTCTCATCATGATTTAATGTAGAAAAACAAAGCTTTATTAACTTCATTAGTACATGGCCTTTGAGTTAACTAGTTACCGGAAATTTGAGTGAGATTAATTACGAAGGAATCATGATATAAGTTTTCATCGTTTCTATCGATAATATCAAAAAAAAATTCGTATTTGAATCAATGAAGAATAAAATAAGAATTAATATGTAATTCTGAAACTATTTGTTCATAAAACTCTCTTATTTTACTTATATTAGTAATTATTTTGTCAAGGTATTAGTAATTATTTTGTCAATGTGTAAGTCTGAAACGTTTACGAAAAATTCTCGAATTTTTTCCTTGAAACATATGCAAGAAACTAAATTAAAACGAAAGTTTGATACATGGAAGGAACTCTTTAATTCATAAAGTGTTAATGACCGAAATAAGACCATTTCTTTGAGTACATCAACAATTTCTATATGTTAATTACTATCTTATTTAATTGTCAATGCTCCTGATAAATATATGTTGTGTTATTATAAATTTTTTTTGGTTTTTTTTCCAAGTTAACTCCATGTGATATGTCTAATGAGTAATTCATTTTTTCGTGAAATAAAAATAGGTAATTTAACTCCCTATGAAATGATATTGTGAAATGAAATAATGAGCAATTTATTTTCTTGTGATATAAAAATAGGCAATTTATCTCCATGAGAAATGAAATAATGAACAATTTAATGTCTTGTGGTATGAATTAATGAGCAATTTAAAGGGAAACAATGTGTTTCTTTTATAAAAACACAGAGAGTTATTTTGCCTTTTTTTCTTAATTATCACAAGGAGTTAAATTGTCTATTCATGATATCATATGGAGGTTGTCTTTTTATTTATCGTCGGGAGTTAAATTATCTATTTAAAATAACACATGGAGATAATTTGCTATTCAGTCTATTTCTTTTACCAATTTCCTTGACCTTATACAAATCATTAGCAATTTTAAGAAATGTTCTAAAAACGGACAAGTAAATCTTTATGTTAATATGATCAAGAAATGTGTTCCACTCAAATGCAGTATACTGGAATCATGTTCATATCTGGTCAGTAAAAGCTGCTAAATGGTAAAGTAGGGCAGTATGCTCGAATCATGTTTCATATATATGAATATATTTACTTAACATTGTGAATTAATTTTGATACATTTCAGTATTATTGTTTCCCAACAAAATAAATATTTAATCATTTGAAGCCATCTTTTTTAGGTTAAACTTAGTAGATTATGAATATAATTTGAATACGTGAGTTATGTTTACTGAAAATGTAACATTAAAAAACACGTATAAAAAAATATTTGTGAAAGTTTTGATATTGTAGGTTTTATTGAATTGATCCTAAATTCGACTGTTTCGTGCAAGAACAGATTGTCCTTGAAAATTTCAAATCTCTGAAAAAAATTCAGAGCCAACTTGGCCAATAGAAATGAAATTAGATCTAGATTAGACCCTATCCAAACCGATTTGGATCTGTTGACAGGCCCTTTCTTATATAATACTTAGGGTGAGTTTGGCCTAGCGATTACATAATTACTTTTGGAATAATCAATTCTAGTATAATTGCTTTTAAGCGAATTGTTTTTACCATAATTGATTTAGCGTTTGGTTTTGATTTTTCAAAATTGATTATGAAAATGTAGATTTTCAAAGAATTTACAATACCGACCTTATTTGTATATATTCAGTAATATTCTGAACCACACATAACACAAGACTATAATAAAAAAAATATTTTAAAAAATAAATAATTAAAATTTTCTACTTTCGCGTGACACTAATAAAAACTAATCAATGAGTCAATAATTAATTTAATAATTTGGTCGCAACAAAATTTGAACGTAAGGAGAATTCTCTTCAATTGATATTCTCTACAGCACATAGCCACAAAAATGCTAACACAAGGGTGCTATATGTATTTACAATTGGGGTTATTATTAGTGATTTCTTAATTATTATGAGGGCAAAATAGACATTTAAAAAGAAAAGATATGCCACGTTACAAAAAGCAACCATTTAGTTGCTTTTGGTGTGCAGTTGATTTTTGAATTTTCAATCGTCATCGCGAAAGTTACTATTAGGGGCCAAACAGGTGAAATATTACGTTGAGAGCCCAAAAGCAATTTTGGACAACTGAAACGCAGGGCCAAACGGCCCCTTAATAAATAAGGTCTAAATCCAATGTTGGGCTCAAAGGATTGTAGATTTTAAACATTTTGAAAGAAAAGAATAACTTCTAGGTCAAAATGTGTCAATGTCTCGTGGGTAGAAAATTATAGTTAAAGTGTACCTTATAAGGTCTTGGACGTTCCATCTCTCAAGTTAGTTTTTGAGGTTGAGTTAGACTCAAATCATGTGGACTTAGCCCAATTTATGTGATGAATTCTAATACTAACAAAATCTTTGTTTTCCTTGAGCAATTAAGAAATGAAAGTTTTTTATTTTGGAAAACCTCTTAAATAATTAAATAAAACAACCATGATTTTGGAAATTAAATCACAAGATAAAAAGAACAATAATGAATAAATAAATAAATATGTAGATCGAGTTTTAAATCTTAACAAGAGATCAAGAGGTACGTATTTTTCTTTTGGGCTTTCTTAGTTGAAATTCACTTGAAATTTGAGACTCTTCGAGGAATTTGGACCACTAATAATTTCAATTCAATTTGATTTTAATCAATCATTTAAGTTTGAGATTTCAATAAATAATTAATCAAGGTGTCCAAATAGCCACGATAAAACCAACATTCTTAGTTAAGAATGTAATAATAGTACATGTTTAATTGTTATTATTTGAACTTTTTTTTTTTTTTTTTCATTATTAGAACTCATAAGCAAGTTGCTAGATCAACAGGTGATTAGTTTAGTAGAAGTGACTAATCACTAAAAAGTAGCGATCTCATATTTGAGTTGGGAGAAATTCTCACTTAATATGATGCGCCTCAAAAAAATTTAAATTACTGAGGGAGAAAAAAAAAAAAGGCTAGCTGATAAGGCGCCCATGGTTGGAAGACTGTCAATGAAGCCAATTTTGATATCCAATTCAATTGATTAGAATCTTTAATGGATCAAGATGATTAGAATTTTTAACGGAATTAATATAAAAAAAATACATGAATTGAATGGAGATTTAGTTAGAGTGGTCTAATTAATAAAATTTGAGTATAATAATCAATAAGAAGTTATATATGTACATACGCAAATTTCTATATATATTAATAACATTAACAATGAATTATCAAAATATTAACAAGACATGAGTTAATTTGTAATTTATGATTTATCTTATGACTCAAATCACGTCTAGCATGAATTAAATGTACATTATTAGTATTTTGTTTCATGACGAGATCTAATAAAACAAGTGGTTAATCACTATAAGATCATCTCCAGCAGTCGGCATAAAAACAGAACATCAAATCACTTTTTAATGCCTACTACAGTGTTTTGATACCTGTATAAAAGTTTTTTGCTCCAGTAATAAGCATTAAAAATGGAGCATCATTTCAAATTAATTTAAATTTAATTTATTAAAATTAAGTTAACTTCAAATTAAGTTAAAAGTAAAGAAAAATAATTTAAAAATAAATAATTTAAAAAATGTTAAGGATTTTTACCGATAAGATTTATATCCACGTTTCAGTATGTGATTCATCATTGAGATATATGATAAGAACTTTTACCGATCGATTTGTAGTCCACATGTCAGTTTGTGATTCGAAAATGAGGTATCTGATAAGATTTTCTATCGATAAGATTCTATATTCACATGTGAATATGTGAATCGATATTGAGATATTAGATGAGAATTTTTATCCATATGGTACATTGGACCTCATCTTCACACTACTATGTAAAGGAGCTTTGTGGCATAAGATTTTCGTAACTTTATCAACTTCTTTACATCATAATACTCATTCATATTTTGAATCCTTCTGAGTTAATGAGTCACAAAACCAACTCAGATTCTGATGATGAGATTGAAATGCTCGTAAGAGAAACTAAAATTGAAGAAGTAGAATCACAAAGACCTCATCGTGGTTCGACCATCGGCCGAGCCGTCGTCAAGCATGATAGAGCCGAAGCTTACACCAGGTTTTAGCGAAATTATTTATGTGATAATCCTATTTATCATGCAGGTTTTTTTAGGAGAAGATTTCTTATGCATAAGCCCCTTTTTTTGCTCTATTATATCTGGGGTCGAATCATATGATCCCTACTTCGTTCAAAAAAGAAATGCAGCAGGCGTCTTCAGTATAACATCTATTGAAAAGGTAATTGCAGAATTAGAATACTGACCTATGGAGCTTCAACCGACTCTCAAGATGACAACTTATGCATAGCAGAAAGCACTGCAATTGAGACCTTACATCATTTCGTCAAATCAATTATTCGTGTCTTTGGCGAGAATTACTTAAGAGCACCAAATCAAGATGACTTGACAGGATTGCTCCAAGTCAACGAACGATGTAGATTCCCAGGAATGCTCAGATGCATCGAATGTATGCATGTGTTACGTTCCAAATACTAATACGCAAACACGCAAGTATACGATCGTATGCAAGTAATAAAGTGATAAGGGGTGTCGAACCCACGAGGAATCTAACGAATAATTGTCAAGATCTATTCTAATATCTTATGTGAACTTATGTGAATGAAAGTGGTGAGTTTGTAGTTTGTTTTAACACTTAAAAGTGAAATGAGTAAAGATTACAATACTTTGATTCTTTTAATAAAGGTTCCTAGATTTCCATGTTACTAAGAGTGATCCAATCTTAAACGATTCACAAGTTGATAACTATACTTATGTCTATTGTTCAAGATTTCATAAATTATTCATACGTATCTTCCGATATCGTACGAACATACCAAAGTAGACTAATCCAATTTATATCTAAAAGGATTAAGCCTAAGTGATGCATTAGTTCCAAACCTTATTAGAACATGAAATGACCTAGGTATATTCCTATCCTAAAATCAAATCACAACCTAGTTTTATAATATAATCTTTAATCAGCTATGTCTAGCAATTAAAGATCAATCCATTTCATCCTATGGTTGGCCTAACCACAAGTTGACAAAGGCTCAAACTAGATTAACAAACACATGTAAGCATAGCAACAATCATAAACTCATCATTCAATCATAGATTAATCAAAGCTTCATGAAAACCTAGGAGTTAAATGCTTAGCTACTCATATTTATCAACAAAATATTCATTACATTCAACATAATCATAAAGTACAAAATAAACAAGATAAAGGTTAGGAATAAGCTTATGTAATGGAAGCCAATACAACTCTTCTCTCAAGCTTCTTTAGTCTTCCAACCAAAGCTCCAGCAAGAACTTTTTCTTCTTTCAATGGAGGCAAGAGATATCTTTTTCTTTCAAGTGTGTAGTGTAAGAGGTAAGAGTTCTTAATGAATTCCACCTTTCTACCCTTTAACCTAGCAAAACTATATCCCACTAATGCCTAAGTTACCCCAAAAACTATAGTAACAAAGGCCAAAAAGTCACTAAAGGAGGTTATAATTACAAGTGGGAGATATAAGGCAATGTACAAAAAGCACCCTCTAAACACGATGAAAAACAGAGCAGGCCTCGCGGCCTCGAGACCAAGGCTCGCGGCCGCGAGCCTGCAGTCGGTTAACACCTCGCGGCCGCGAGACCAAACCTCGCGGCCGCGAGGTTCATGCCGTAGCTGGAAGTTGCTCACGGCCACTACCTCGATGCCGCGAGCCTCAACCTCGCGTCAGCGAGGTTAGGCAGGGCCTATTACTTTGAACTTTGTTCTTTCTTTTGCGTTAGGACCCCCCTCGGTTGAAGGAGACTTGCAATCCACGCACGAAATGTTCCGAAATCGCTTCGATGCATCGAATCCTGCAAACCACCGATAAACTTAAGTAAAACACGAACAAAACACGAAAAACGAACAAAGGGGCCCAAAGCACAAAATACACGAAAACACACAAGGACACACATAAACTCGGATCAAAACAAGATGTTTTAGGCTTAAAGAGATAGGTAATAACGACGTTTTCACGGCGTTATCAACACCCACAAACTTAAACACTTGCTCGTCCTCGAGCAAAGAAAACAAAACCAGAACAAAACAAGCATGCTTGAGATCAAAACACCAAAGCTTAACACTTTCGAATTGTTCTTAAAACAAGCTCCACGTGTGTTTGTGTTGGCTTCAGCTACATTCTATCTTAAGTGAATACGTCCCGATAGGTCAAAATCATCGGTTCTATTTGCAAGGACTTCTAATGTTTAACAAAGAATCTCTCCTAGTATAGGCAATTTAAGAGTGTTGTCCATTTTCTTGAATTATTGGCGATTTTAGTTCCTAGCTCTTTTCTCACCATACTTTGCTTTTCTTTTGATTTACAATAATAACATAGCACTTTGTGCTTTACAATGATATTACAATACAAAACTAGCACTAATTATGATGATTGTTTGTGCTTCTAAACATTTAACTTTTTGGGCTACTAGCACCATTCCAACGAAATAGAGTAATTACAAAAATGTTTCATGAATTTCATCGTTTCAAGGCTTTGCCTTTCTTTTCTCTCATAGAAGTGCATACATTTTAGCAACTTCTCTGCTCGTTTCTTTTAAGAGCTAGGTGTTCAAAGGTATTCTATTCTTAAAAAGGGTTTAGTCCCCCAAACTTAGGCCATTTATGTTATTTTCACATTTAGATTTCAAGCTAAAGATTGGATGGATTCTAAGTTACGCAAAAGAAGTCCTAGATCCTATTATCGCTAAAGTTCATCATCCACTTTAAATAGAATTATAGCTATAGCCAATGTGCTCAAACTTTGTAGAGCATGTTGAAAGAATAAAAGGAATTTGAAAAAAATTTGGCGGGTCGACTTAGCATGCCACAAGTGCGACCTTACTCCCTCAAACTTAAATTTGGCGGGTCGACTTAGTATGCCACAAGTGCGACCTTACTCCCCCAAACTTAAAATGCACAATGTCCCCATTGTGTGAATTAAGAATGACGGAATTAGGTACGACACGACAAAAACAAGAACAAAACAGAAACACAAGCAAAACAAAACAAAACAAAACGATAAATGAGCGAACACGGCTCTAATAGTATTCATCGATAAAACAACGCAAAATTAAACCAGTTTACATGCCAACACTTTCGAGAGTTGAAAACAGAACCACTACAAGACGGAAATATAGTTAAAACATTGTAAGCTTAAAATAAACCGACGGGACTGCGTAAATTTAAATCCAACGTCCCTTTATATATGCATCCCGTGGTTGCTTTCAGTCTTCAGCGGTTTCGTGCATTACGGGCTTGCTCTTCTTCTTCATCAAAGTGAAGCTCATCATCTTGACCTCTCGGCATCTGTGAAGGTAGGTTGATACGGCTAGGAAGGGCAGACTGCTAAACGGCATTGTAACGATTATCTCCGAGCACTGCACGGAACATAGCGTCATGCCCACCGCTCATGGCATAGACGTACTGAGCCAGCTGGTTTTGCATGTCGCATATGGTTTGGACTCTGTCGTCCATGGCTTGGACTCGCTCGTTCATGGCCTGGACAAGATGAGTCAATCTACCAAAATCATCTCGAGTGCCCATCTATGCTTGACTGCTCGGACGCTCTTCGATCTGCTCCTCCTCCTGACCATCCTGACCCTGTTGATCCGATTGACCTTCTTCATCCGGTTGACCTACTTCATTTGCTTGACTGTACTTGTATTTTTTTATCGTGGTAAGCACTCTCGAAGTCTAACTTCAAAGTCTTGCAAATAGTAAACGTGCTGATCACGCCAGTCAACTTAATCTTTTCAGTAATGTCCCCGAAGTCAACCCCCTGTATTTCTACACAATCCGTCAATGAGGTACGGAAACACAAAACTCCTTACGTTAGGATTCTTCTTCGTAATAGTTTCCTCGAGCATCTCACGTACTACCCGACCAACGTTGATTGAGAGCCCCTGGGTGAGTGCATATAGTAGGGGAATGCGATCCTCACCGTAGTCACTGTTGTGTTTGCTCGGACGGAAGTGTGAAAGTAAGATCAAGGACCAGGCTTTTGCCTCCTGAGTCAACATGTTATGTGTCACCCTCGAAATGCCCTGAACGATTGTTTCAGGCAAGGTGATGAAATCTTTCAATTGATCCATTCTTCTTCTACCTCTCCTCATGTCTTCGAGTAGTTCTTCAAGCTCATCCTCTTGGTTAGAAGGCCATTCAATCCTGTAATATGCATTAATGGTGTCCGGATCGAATTGTATCTCCCTACCCCTCACATATGTGGCATTGTCGTCCCTTCTTTTACCGGTGTTGGTGTAAAATTCTCGAACAATTTCGCCGGAAAAATGTCACGAGGTGGCTTCTTCAAGAACTCATTCCAACCTCTAGCATCGATTTGGTCTTGTAAATAAGGAAAGACCTCCCTCTCGTAGTTAACGAACCTTTTGAAAACGAATGATTGGCTTTTGTCTTTCATGTATGCATCCGAGGCATCCTTATGCACAAACCGAAAGGTGTCATATTCTTCTTCAACCACTTTTTTCTTTCCTTTCGGCTCCTTCATCCGTTTGGGGGGGTACACTTGAACTCGCGGCTTTCGATCTTCTAGTCATTTGGCTTCGAACGTATTCTTCCCTTTTATCAAAATGCACAAAATTCCCCAAACTTATGTTTCAATCACAGAATATCAACAAATCAATACTCCGGCAACACCAAAATCAAGAACTAGCAAAATGAGCAAGAATTTCTCACACACATTCTATCAAACACCTTGTGTGCATTCTTTGGTTCACTAATTCTCTTCAATATTTGCAACAACTTCCACCCAAAAATTTCAATACCAACAAATTAACATCAACAAAGCAATACGATGAGCTTAGCCACACTTTCCTTCGGATTGGAATCGAAAAATTTTGAATTTTTGAACCCTTGGGTGAATTCGGATTTGTTGATATGTGGGTGAAGTTTTGCTCTTTTGGGTTAATTGGGTGATTTGGATGATTGAGAGTGAAGTAGGGTTGGACGATTGTGTGAGTAGATGAGAGATTGAGAGAAAAGGGAGGATTAATTTTTTTCGTGTGTCAAGGCTTGAGAGGGAGAGGGAATTTTGATGTTGTTGTGTTTGAAAGTGAGGGAGGGTTGGGTGTTTAAAATTAACCTCAGTTTTATTTATTTATTTATTTTTATTTCGGGCACGTCTCGCGACAGCGAGGTTGAACCTCGCGGCCGCGAGACCTGGGCAGAAACTTTTGAACGGGCGTCTCGCGGCGGCGAGGTAGAACCTCGCGGCCGCAAGACCTGGGCAGAAAGTTGTAAAACTTTCTGCCAACACCTCTCGGCCGCGAGATCGAACATCGCGGCCGCGAGAGTGAGGCAGAAAGTTTTGACAACTTTCTGCCAACACTCCGCGGCCGCGAGCCTTGAGCTCGTGGCGGCGAGGGTTGGACAAAATTTTTTTCTCTTTTACTTGATCAATTAATTCAACTTCTCACCTTACATCGTTCGCAATCCACGGTTCGTTCGCTCAATCTCACTCGAATTATGCTTGTTAATCCTCGATATTTCATGTGCGCTCATTTACCTACAACAAAACACGCGATAACAAAAGCAAAAACAAACAACAATGACAACACAATAACACAATAACACAAAGTAATAAAGCAATAGGCTCGGGTTGCCTCCCGAGAAGCGCTTGTTTATAGTCGTGAGCTCGACTTGGATACGGCATGATAACTTCACGATAGGACCACGAAAGTCCTATTCCTTTCAAATTTTCCGCCCCAATAGTGTTTGAGGCGCTGGCCATTCACTTTAAATTTATTTCCGGTTGAGGGATCGGAAATTTCCACTGCTCCATAGGGGAATGCTTCAACAACTTGAAACGGCCCCGACCAACGTGACTTGAGTTTTCCGCGAAATAATCGAAGCCTTGAATTAAAGAGTAGCACTAGTTGGCCTGGTTCGAACTTCCTTTCCACTATACGTCGATCGTGCCATTTTTTCATCCTTTCCTTATAGAGCTTGGTATTCTCATAAGCTTCCAACTGAAATTCATCAAGTTCATTTAGTTGGAACAACCGCTTTTCTCCCGCTAGACTTGCATCCTTATTTAGCTTCTTGATGGCCCAATAAGCTTTGTGCTCTAATTCCAATGGTAGATGGCAAGATTTTCAGAACACAAGTTTATTGGGAGACATCCCGATTGGCGTCTTATACGTGGTACGATAAGCCCATAGAGCATCGTCAAGTCTCAATGACCAATCTTTCTGGTTAGGAGATACCGTCTTTTCCAAGATACTCTTTATTTCACGATTGGATATCTCGGCTTGCCCATTAGCCTGCGGGAAATACGCAGTCGTCACCTTGTGCTTCACTCCATATTTCGCCAAGAGAACATCAAGCCAACGGTTACAAAAGTGAGAACCGCTGTCACTTAGCATCGCTCTTGGTGTGCCAAAGCGACTAAAAATATTCTTCTTTATAAAGCTCATGACTGCTTTTGAATCGTCCTTGGGAAATGCACTTGCCTCGACCCACTTGGAAACATAGTCTACGGCCACCAAAATGTATTGGTTCCCTTTAGAAGGTACAAAAGGTCCCATGAAGTCTATTCCCCATACGTCAAACAACTCCACTTCAAGAATGGTCGTTAGTGGCGTCTCATTTCTTTGGGAAATGCTTCCTACCCTTAGGCACCGATTGCATTGGGACACGAACACGTGCGCATCTTTGAATAAGGTAGGCCAGTAGAATCTCGATTGCAACACTTTTGCAGCCGTACGATCTTCCTTGAAATGTCCTCCATAAGGTGCGGCATGGCAATCTTTTAGAATTGCATGTGTGTCCTCCTCGGGAATGCACCTTCTTATGACCCTGTCTGCACAAGTCTTAAAAAGAAACGGCTCATCCCATACAAAACTCTTTACATAATGTAAAAACATTTTCTTTTGTTGATAAGTAAAATCAGGGGGTAGTAAGCCACATACCAGATAATTCACGTAGTCGGTGTACCATGGAGTTGGAGATAGTGCGAGGGCAAAGAGTTGTTCATCCGGAAAAACTTCATTAATGAGTTCGGGATCTTCCTCAGCTTTTGCATTCTCAAGCCTTGATAGGTGCTCGACAACTTGATTTTCGGACCCTTTCCTATCCTTGATCTCCAAATCAAATTCTTGAAGCAATAAGATCCAACGGATTAGTCGGGATTTTGCATCTTTCTTCACCATCAAGTATCTAATGGCCGAATGATCCGTGTAGACTACCACCTTAGTACCAACCAAATAAGCTCGGAATTTATCAAAAGCGAACACCACCGCTAAAAGCTCCTTTTAAGTAACTGTGTAGTTCAGTTGGGCGTCGTTCAAAGTCTTGCTAGCATAATATATGGAATGGAAAATTTTGTTTTACCTTTGTCCCAAAACAGCCCCAACCGCAATATCACTAGCATCACACATTACTTCGAAAGGTAGACTCCAGTCCGGTGCCACAACAATTGGTGTCAAGGTTAGCATTTGCTTCAAAGTGATGAAGGCTTGCAAGCATTCGTCCGTGAAGACAAAAGGAACATATGTCTCCAACAAATTGCACAAAGGCTTGGAAATTTGGGAGAAGTCTTTGATAAACCTTCTATAAAAGCCCGCGTGCCCAAGAAAACTCCGAATTCCTTTCACGGATATAGGTGGAGGTAGTTTCTCGATTGTTTCGATTTTTGCTCTATCCACCTCTATACCCTTGCTCGAGATCTTGTGACCCAAGATGATGCCTTCTTTTACCATGAAATGGCATTTCTCCCAATTCAATACCAAGTTCGTTTCTTCACATCTCCAAAGCACTTTCTCTATATTACCCAAGCATTCATCAAATGAATCCCCAAAGATAGAGAAGTCATCCATGAAGACTTCTACGAACTTCTCGATCATATCGGTGAAGATAGCCATCATACACCTTTGAAAAGTAGCGGGAGCATTGCATAAGCTGAAAGGCATTCTTCTAAAAGTAAATGTCCCATACGGACATGTGAAAGTTTTTTTCTCTTGATCCGCAGGGGCGATGACGATTTGATTAAAACCCAAATATCCATCCAAAAAGCAATAGAAAGCTCTTCCCGCTAGTCTATCCAACATTTGATCAATGAAAGGCAATGGAAAATGATCTTTCTTCGTATTTTGGTTCAGTTTTCGGTAGTCCATGCATACTCTCCACCCGGTGACCGTTCTAGAAGGTATCAACTCATTCTTTTCATTAGTTATCACTGTCATTCCACTTTTCTTTGGAACACATTGAACCGGACTCACCCATTTGCTATCAGAAATAGGAAAAACAATCCCGGAATCCAACCATTTGATTATTTCCTTTTTGACCACCACTTTCATAATTTGATTCAATCTTCTTTGGTGCTCAACGAAGTCCTTGAAATTGTCCTCCAAGTTGATCTTATGCATGCAAAAGGTGGGACTAATCCCTTTGATGTCGGCAATAGTCCACCCGATGGCTTTCTTGTAGCTTTTGAGAACTCTCAATAGTTTCTCTCTTTGAATATCCGTTAAGTCCGCCGCAATAATAACCGGCAAAGTAGAAGAATCTCCCAAGTAGGCATAGTTCAAATGAGGTGGAAGTGGTTTCAACTCCATGATTGGAGGCTCCTCAATAGATGATTTCAATGACTTGGGGCTTGAAAATGGCAAGTCAAGAGACTCGAATCTCTTTCTAATGTTCTCCCCAACCGAATTAGCTTCCAATTGTCAAATGACTTGAGCCATTTCTTCGATTTCTTCATCAAGCTTATTCAAGATAGCTCCTGCGATTAGATTCTCATAGTGATCCTCCTCAAATGTACTTGCTACCAATGAATCAATCATACAAACGAAAGAGATTTCTTCCTCGTCGTCCGGGTATCTCATGGCATTAAATACATCGAATTTCACTTCTTCATCATGTACTCTCATGGTAAGTTCCCCTTTTTGTACATCTATCAAAGCTCTACCCGTAGCTAGGAAAGGTCTCCCAAGAATGATAGGTACATTGACATCCGCCTCATAATCAAGAACAATAAAATCAACGGGAAATATGAACTTATCAACTCTTACCAAGACATCGTCGATTTTTCCTTCCGGATAACTGATGGAACGGTCGGCAAGTTGCAAAGAGACCGTAGTAGATCGTGCTTCTCCGATTCCAAGCTTTTGAAAGATAGATTTAGGCATAAGATTAATACTAGCACCCAAATCACAAAGATCTCTTCCAAAGTATTTATCTCCAATAGTACATGGGATAGTGAAACTCCCTGGATCCTTGAGCTTTGGGGGTAATTTATTTTGCAAGATAGCACTACATTCCTGCGTTAGTGCGACAGTCTCAAATTCCCCCAATCTTCTTTTCATTGAAAGCACGTCTTTCATAAACTTGACGTACTTAGGCATTTGCTCGAATGCTTCCACAAGAGGGATGTTTATGTGCAATTGCTTCAAGATATTCAAGAATTTTTCCAATTGCTTTTCATCCTTTTTCTTTTGGAATCTTTGAGGGAACGGAGGAGTTGGTTTACTTGTCGGAATTGGTGTCGAAATGATTGGTTCTTTAGGTACCTCCTTTTCCGACTCCACTTCTTCAACCAAAGACTCATTACTTCCACCTTGAGTCTCCTCGGCTTCCATTGGATTTTCATTAGGCATAGCCGGACCTTCATACCTCTTTCCATTCCTTAAAGAAATAGCCTTGCAATGTTCATTCGAGCCTTGATTAGGTGACTCGGTTGTACTTGGCAAAGCTCCTTGAGGTCTTACACTTAAGGCTTGTGAGACTTGCCCCATTTGAGTTTGAAGATTTCTCAAGGCAACCGAATGTTCTTGTTGATTTTTGAAGACATCTTGCAACTTAGAGTCATTGGTTACCATATATTTGGTGGTATGTTTCATGAAATCACCAAATGCATCTTCCCACGAATGTTTCGACTCTACGGGTTGCTTTTGTCTATCTTGAAACCCGGGGGGAACGGATGATTGATGACCTCCTTGATATGGTTGTTGTTGGGCATTGTTGGGATTACTCCAAGTGAAATTAGGATGCTTTTGCCAATGAGGAACATAGATGTTGTTGTGATAGGGAGGGTGTCCTTGATTGTTTCGATAATTGTTCCCAAGGTAATTCACCACCTCTGGATTTCCGGGACACATATCATAGGTGTGAGCTCCCCACACGTCACACAACTCGGCGGCATAGATTGTACTTGTTGTACTACTTCCGGCTTTTGGCCAAGCTTGTCCATTTTATTGCTCAAGATCGCCATTTGGGCACTTAATGCCGTAATTGCATCCAATTCGAGTCTTCCGGGAGTAGATTTAGCGGAAGTTGCTCTCTCGGATGTCCAAGAGTGATTGTTGTAAGCCATAGTATCAAGAATTTCCCACGATTCATCGTAGGTCTTGGAAAGCATAGCGCCACCCGCAGTGGCATCAACGAGAGCTCTAGTAGGTCCGTGCAAACCATTGTAAAATGTTTGCATTAAGATATACTCGGCTATGCCATTGTGTTGACATTTCTTCAACAATTCCTTGAATCTCTCCCAAGCTTCGTACAAAGATTCTTGATCTAATTGCCGGAATGCTAGAATATCATTCCTCAATTTGGTAGTCTTCGAGGGAGGGAAAAACTTCCTCAAAAACTTTCCGGTTAGATCTTCCCACGAAGTAATAGATTGGGGTTGTAGAGAATCCAACCAATCTTTCCCGAGGTCTCTCAACGAATACGGAAATAGCATCAACCTCAACGCATCTTTCGTTACTCCCGAAATGATGAATGAATCACTAATCATCATAAACTTTTTCAAGTGAGCGTGAGGATCTTCACTCGAGTGACCTCCAAATTGTCCCGCGGCATTTAGCATATTAAACATAACCGGCTTAAGCTCAAAGTTAGGTGCCGTAATTGTAGGTATGATGATACTAGAACCTAGTTCATCCAACTTAGGCGTACCATACTCATTGATAGGCCGGTTCCTATTGTTCGGCTCAACGTGAGCTATTTGTATAGAATTAACCATAGCCCGGTTAACTCCTTTGATTTTCCATGGGTAAATATTTACCCTTTTTCTTCCTTGCTTTTCTTCGCTTTCAAAAACTCCTCTCAATCTCCGGATCAACAAGAGCAAGAGGTGATGTCAAAGCTCTTGGCATGCACTAAGAGAAAGGTACCTAAGAAGACAAAGATCACAAAGTAAAAATAAATTCAAGCTAAGATACACAAGAATATAGATTGGCAATAATCGTTACAACTTTCCGGCAACGGCACCAAAAACTTGTTACGTTTCAAATACGAAAACGCAAAAACGCAAGTATACGGTGGTATGCAAGTAATAAAGTGATAAGGGGTGTCGAACCCACGAGGAATCTAACGAATAATTGTCAAGATCTATTCTAATATCTTTTGTGAACTTATGTGAATGAAAGTGGTGAGTTTGTAGTTTATTTTAACACTTAAAAGTGAAATGAGTAAAGATTACAATACACTGATTCTTTTAATAAAGGTTCCTAGATTTCCATGTTACTAAGAGTGATCCAATCTTAAACGATTCACAAGTTGATAACTATACTTATGTCTATTGTTCAAGATTTCATAAATTATTCATACGTATCTTCCGATATCGTACGAACATACCAAAGTAGACTAATCCAATTTATGTCTAAAAGGATTAAGCCTAAGTGATGCATTAGTTCCAAACCTTATTAGAACATGAAATGACCTAGGTATATTCCTATCCTAAAATCAAATCACAACCTAGTTTTATAATCTAATCTTTAATCAACTATGTCTAGCAATTAAAGATCAATCCATTTCATCCTATGGTTGGCCTAACCACAAGTTGACAAAGGCTCAAACTAGATTAACAAACACTTGTAAGCTTAGCAACAATCATAAACTCATCATTTAATCATAGATCAATCAAAGCTTCATGAAAACCTAGGAGTTAAATGCTTAGCTACTCATATTTATCAACAAAATATTCATTACATTCAACATAATCATAAGTACAAGATAAACAAGATAAAGGTTAGGAATAAGCTTATGTAATGGAAGCCAATACAACTCTTCTCTCAAGCTTCTTTAGTCTTCCAACCAAAGCTCCAAGCAAGAACTTTTTCTTCTTTCAATGGAGGCAAGAGATATCTTTTTCTTTCAAGTGTGTAGTGTAAGTTGTAAGAGTTCTTAATGAATTCAACCTTTCTACCCTTTAACCTAGCAAAACTATATCCCACTAATGCCTAAGTTACCCCAAAAACTATAGTAACAAAGGCCAAAAAGTCCATAAAGGAGGTTATAATTACAAGTGGGATATATAAGGCAAAGTACAAAAAGAACCCTCTAAACAAGTTGAAAAACAGAGCAGGCCTCGCGGCCGTGAGCCCTTGCCTGCAGTCGGTTAACAACTCGCGGCCGCGAGACCAAACCTCACGGCCGCGAGGTTCATGCCGTAGCTGGCAGTTGCTCACGGCCATTACCTCGCTGCGGCGAGGTTAGGCAGGGCCTAATACTTTGATTTTTGTTCTTTCTTTTGCGTTAGGACCCCCCTCGGTTGAAGGAGACTTGCAATCCACGCACGAAATGTTCCGAAATTGCTTCGATGCGTCGAATCCTGCAAACCACCGATAAACTTAAGTAAAACACGAACAAAACACGAAAAACGAACAAAGGTCGAACAAAGGGACCCAAAGCACAAAAGACACGAAAACACGCGAAGACACACAGAAACTCGGATCAAAACAAGATGTTTTAGGCTTAAAGAGATATGTAATAACGACGTTTTCACGGCGTTATCAGCATGGGGAGTAAAAAAATTGTCCAAAGGCATGGCAAGGTATACACTGGCCGTTCTGATGCAGCAACGATTATATTAGAGGCGGTTGCTTCTCAAGATATTTTGATATGGCATGCTTTTTTCGCAATGCCAGGGTCACTTAATGATATAAATATTTTGGAAAGATCTTCTGTATTCTCAGCATTAGACAATGGTCGTGCTTCTCCAGTCAATTTCACAGTCAATGGAAATAATTATTCTATGGGCTATCATTTAGCAGATGTCATATATCCATCTTGGGCTACTTTCGTGAAGACAATACCGGCACCACAAGGCAGAAAAGCACAACGTTTTGCATAGGCACAAGAAGCTACTAGAAAAGATGTTGAACGAGCATTTAGAGTGCGTCAAGCTCGATTTAATATAGTGCGTGGGGGAGCCAAATATTGGGATGAAGAAACTATAGCTGATATAATGAAAGAATGCATAATAATACATAATGTTGGATGAAGATGATGATAATGAATTGAAGAGAAATTTTGATGATTTCCAAAAGTCATCAGCTATGTAATGGCACTACAAAAAAAACAGGAATTTTCGACTGAAAATATCCGACGGAAGAAATTCCGTCGGAATCCGACTGAACATATTCCGTCGGAATTTTCGACGGATTTTCCGACGTAGCAATAATCGTTGGAAATTTTCGACAGAAATTCCGACGGGGTATAAATTCCATCAGAATAATCATTGAAAAAAATAAAAAAAGTCAAAAAATAGATTTCCGACAAAAGAATTCAGTCGGAAACTCATAACAAAAATAAAAAATTTTTCGACGGAAATATATATCCGTCGAAAATATTTATAAAAAATAATGCGGATACAAATTTATAAATTTTCGACGGATTCCATCCGTCGGAAAATAATAAAAAGAATAATAGTTTCCGAAATATCTATAAAAAATAATAATTTAATTATGTCCCACATAATTTATTCGTTAATAATAATAAATATAGAATATAAAAAAAATAATAAATTATGATTTAACCTGATTTCGTCTGGTTAAATGGTATCAGTGAATTTGTGATATTGGGGGTTTTCAATATTTATATATATATTGTAAGGCTCTGTTACTTTATTCCGGATGGATCAATCACAAAGAAAAGCAATAACAAACAGAACAAAAAGTAAATCTTTAAACCAACGCTGAATATAACACAAATATCAGGAGAAATCTCTTTCTTTTATTGAATCATAACGAGTTGTGCTGTTAAGGCAGCATACAATGGCGTATTCTGGAGTTTTTTGGAGTTGTTTAATACAATGATTAGCTAGGTATTTATATCATGCTAGACCTAGCTTTACAAGGAAACATAGTCCTAATAGGACTCGGCCCATATATCCATCTTGGGTCCGGAATATAGTCTTCTAGTCGAAGAGAGCTGTACTTGGCCAGGTCGATAAGATGATCTCGAACAGCCTGATTTGGTCGAACCAATCTCAAGTTCTTTAGTCGATCCGTACAATATATAGGGTGCGAAATAGCCCCCATCAGTACTCCCTCACTTCTTCGAGCGTATAGACAATAGAAGCTCGTGGAAGTAGATAAATCTTTTACGACTGTTTATTTTCTATGAATGGAGCCTCGTTAAAAACCTTTCTTAAGAAAAAACCCTGTGGGAAAAAATCTTAAGAAAGGAAAAGAGTGCTACATATCATAGATAGTCGTTTTCTTTGTCCGATTATGAATCGCCGCGCTTCTATTCAGGAGGCTTTTCATTTCCTTCCGTTTTTGGCGGGAATGTGATTAATTGTGACGAGTTCGAAACGTCTTTTCCCATCTTAGTATAAATAGGTGACCTTTGAGTTCGTCATTTTTCCTTTAGACTTACTTACAGTTCGTAGTCCTAATCTTGCTTAGTCGTTCGTCATATAAAGTTTTTCCTTTTATCGACTTTCATCCTTCGAGAGTTCTGAAAATATGGCTTCTTTGAGAAAATCTTCTTCTTCCTCGAGGGAGAATGTTGCTCCTAACAACGAAGAGGAGTTGCGCTCTAATCTTTTGGGCGGACAATCTGCCATTTCTGACTTCGTTGTTCCTATAGAAGATACATTTAAGGTACAGATCCTTTCTAACACAGAGGTTGCTGCCCGAGCCAAAAAGGGCAAAGGTACTGTTCCTCAGATTTCTGATCCAATTGAGGACCTTGCTTGCGCTTATACGGTGGATACTTTTCCGGAGGTTGTGAACAATTATGCAAAATATTTCCCGGAGGGTTCCGAGATAATCCTTCCTTCCCCTTCTGATAGGGTTACTTCCCCCCGGAAGGATGTCGTGCCTTTTATACGGCTCACTTCAACAGTGGCCTCCGCCTTCCGTTGTCTCCCCTCTTCCTTGATGTCTTGCGAATATTTAGCGTGTCCTTGACACAATTAGTTCCAAATTCCGTGGCTTTCCTGGTTTGTTTTTTTGTCCTGATGATTGCGAAAGGGTTTAAACCTTCCTTTCGTAACTTTACACAACTTTTCCGGTTCAACATTTCTAGTTCTTCCAACCGTGGGTATTTTTTCGCCAGTCAGAGACCTAGTCGAGCGATCTTTGACGCCCCTGTTTCTAGCAATCCTTTTTGGAAGTCTCACTTTTTCTTTGTTCGCCCCCCACCTCATCTTCGATCGGTGGATGGTTCGACTATTCCCTTCTCGTGGGATCATAATTTCAAATGGGTATATGGAGGTCGCTTGCCGACTGGTGAATTTATTCCTGACGATGCTCAGTTTATCGCTGAAATCCCTGATATGCGCGTCAACAAATATCAGAGTGCTCTTCTGATCGGGGAAACTTTCCTTCGTAAAGCAGGATTGAGTGTTCATACTTTTCCAATCAATTCGTCGTTGGAATCACTGTGTAAGCATTTTTTCTTTAATTTTAGTGTTACGATAATATTTTCTTATATGGAGAAACTAACTTTTAATTTGTTTCTTGTTCAGCTCAAATGGTAGAAAATTCTCGACATTCTTCAAAGGGAAAGATGGTCTTATCCAAATCCTCTAAGTCTATAGAGAACAACCCGATCGAGCAGAGAGCTTCTCGGAAGAGGAAACTGGAGTTGAGTCATGAGTCCGAGGAGAATGGAGAGGAGTCTCCAAATTCTTCACAAGATTCCCCTGTTCGTCAAGGGACTGGGCCTGGTTATCCCCCACTTCAGCTTAGGTCATCCTTGGGAATCTGCGGATGTCGTAGTTGGTCGATGCCTCATCCTAGTGACAACCCGGTGGAGAGAAAAATGAACTATTATGGTCGTTCTGGCAATGATCTTTCTTTACTTGGTGACAATCACCCAAAACCCACCTTGGTCGAAATGATCGAAGATCATTTAGAGCGGAAGAGAGCTGCTGGTTATTCCGAGAGAGATTCTCTTGTTCATGATGAGAGCGAGAACGCGGTCGATAAAGCAACTCGCGTTCTTTTATCCGGGGTTTTACTCGTGATTTGAACAAACTTTTCCGCAAGGATCCTCTGGAGAAATTTCAGCGAGCTTCTCTTTATGCTGAAAAGGTAAATTCTTTCGAGCTCGCTTTATAGGCCATTCTTTATTTCGAAGATATTCTTGCTAACTTATTTCTCGTTTTACCCTTTGCTTTTTCAGACTAAGACTTGTTTAGCCTCATACGCATATGAAACTGCACTCTGGAAACAGCAATGTGAGTTTCTAAACGAGAAAAATAAAGCTCTATTTCGTAAGTTTTCTGGTTCAGAGGTTGGTCCCTTAACATCTTCTTCCGTTCCTGTCGTAGAGTCTCGTGCTACCGGGACTGAGGATCAAGAGATCATAAATAGGGTGATGGAGGTTTCTCGTGCTCAAGAGCAGGCCAATCAAATGGCTATAAAGTTAGAGGAATTCCAGTTACAGAGCACGGCTCGGATTAGTGAGCTAGAATCCCAAGTATCAAGTCTTCGATCTTCACTAGAGGAATACGAAGAGGACGTCCCTCTTAGTGGACTTAAAGATCGATATGGTAGGAACCCTGATGAAAGAGTTATCCGCGATTTTCTTAACTTTCCTGTCCATACGGCGTTGGTGTATCAGATGGTCGGTCCTCTTCTGGAGAGTACTTTCAAGAAGGCGGTTCATCAGCTGGTCGCCTTAGAGATGATCGACGACCGTCGAAAGGAGTATTTTAAGGCGGCGCACATTCGGTTGAATCGTCATGGTGAACTTTATTCTCCTTCCGAGCTTTCAGATGTCGTATATCAAGGTTTTCCTTTGGCTCACCTTGTCGAAGAATTCGGAAAACCATTGCCGATTCCTCCTTCTGATGTTAACGATGAGCTTGATAATACTTTTATCGATCCAGAAGACGAAGAAGAAGAAGAAGACGACATTGGCATGACCGAGAACATCAGTACTGAACAGAGAATCCCGGATAGTGACCAGGCTTCTTGAAATAGTGATTTTTGAAATAATCTTTGTAATTATTTACCCGTAGGTTTAATTGTAATTTTACCTTTTCCTTCCTTTGTACGCTGAACGTTTTGTATTCTGACAGTCGTGTCTTTTCATTTTCGCCGTAATAATTCTGACAAGTCATTAAGTTCGCCGTAATCATTATGCGTGTGTCTTTTCAAATTCTAGCGTTTGCTCC
Source organism: Penstemon barbatus (assembly GCA_003313485.2). Taxonomy (NCBI): domain Eukaryota; kingdom Viridiplantae; phylum Streptophyta; class Magnoliopsida; order Lamiales; family Plantaginaceae; genus Penstemon; species Penstemon barbatus. The sequence continues at coordinate 65,449,900 of CM064884.1, read as the reverse complement.
AAGGTCAGTTTTTTTTTTTTTTTTATTTCGCGCCCTTTCTTTAGGTCTGTAGCGTCTTTTCGTGTAGTATAAATACTAAAGGTAAAAACTTGACTGGTTATTTACCGTTATACTCGTCTCTTTTAATAGAATACTCTTTCTTTGGCTAGTCGATAAACTTTCTCGTTACTTACTTTATACTTTTCAATAATTCGATCATGAGTAATCTTTTCGGCAATACTTCGAAACGACCTTTTTGTGAGAGCGCTAGGGATAATAGATCCAAAAAATCTCGAAGAGATGGGCCGTCGATGGAGCCTCCTCGTTCGTCCCCAATAATTAGGTCGGTGATTGATACTCGTGTTATTCCTTCCGAACCTTTTTCTGTAGTAAACTCGTCGTTTTCAGAACCAATCTTTTCTTCTTCCACTCAAGTAGGAAGTATGCCTTCCCCTGGCCGGGTAGCTTTTGGCGATATGTCCAATGAGGAACCGACTTATAATATATTTGTTACTTCAAGTGCTTCTGCCTTCGAGCACGTTTTTCATGGAGGGGATTTTGCTACTTCCCTTCCATTGTCTACTTCTACTGCCCCGATCGCCAGCGAAGGGCAAGTTGGTGATGGTTTTTTTGTCAATCCTTCCGCAACACAATCTATTGTGCAGGATTGTCCTGATTATCTGTTTAATGATACTACTGTGATGACTACTTCCTTCGAATCGGGAGGACCTTCCGGAGGTCGGACCGGTTCTAGGTCTGGTCGTCGAACTGTTATTTCTGCTTCGGGCAAGGAGACCTCCATTAGCCCCGACGAGAGAGAATCTCCTCGTCTGTTAGATGATCGAAGCATCTTTGAGCAAGTTCAGGATATTATGTTGTCAGAGACTCCACGTTCTGATGGTGTCCCTTATAATAGTGAATTGCCTGGCTCAGTTGAGCCTGATGCTTTGTCTTGGGATCTGGGTTTAAGCACCATCTTGCCTGGTGAGTTGAAGAAGCTTGAGGGTACCTCCAACGTACGCCTTGTTCAGTCGCTGGTGAAGATATGTGAACAGGTGGACGAATCTTTTCATTGTTTTATTTGTTTTAATTTTTGACTTCCTTCTTACATAAGGATTGTTTTCTTTTTCCAGGCTAAGTACTTTGCACTCCAGCTGGGTGTGCAAAATGATGATTTGTGGAAAAGTAGAAGTGCTTATCAACGTCAGTTGGAGTCTGAGAAAGCTAAAGCTACAGGGCTGACATTACAACTTCAGCTTGCCAGAGATGATCTCCAAAGATTGGAGGCTGATAAAGTTGTTCTTGAAAAAGAGAAATATGATTTAGTTCAGGCCGCTGCCCTCGCAGAGGAGTCTCGACAGCGATCTTATGAGGAAGGTTATGACGCAGGCTATCTCAAGCGTCAGGAGGAGTTGATGGCGTTTGCTGGCAACTTGACTCCTCGGAGGACTGTTTCTAGTAGTCGACCTGCTGACCGTTCTTCTCAGTGATCTTTGTTTGACCTGGCAGGCCTAGGACTGTCTATTTTTTTTTTCTTCCCAACTTTGTGTATTTGTTTGGGCTGCAAATTTTTGTAATGGGAGAAGTACTAAGTTGGAAATTATGATCTTTTTGCAGGCAGATTCTTGCCTTGAACAATTTTCTTCTGTAGATATACTTTGTTATGCTCGTTCTTCCTTTGTGCATAAATATAATCATCATGAAATAATCAGTATAGATTAGCATACTTATCTGAAATTGATCTTTTGCGGAGAATAGTCAGGATAGATAAACGGTAGCTTTGATCTTGCTTGGTCACTGTTCGAGTAAGTGAATGGTATAATGTTTGCTCTGCAAATCAAGTTTTTTGTTGATCAACCCAGTATAGTCCCTTGGATTATATGCACCAACATGTTTTATGTCAAAATTTAGACAATAGGTCATTCATATCGACAATAGTTGTTAAGGAACGTTCATCATCTTTGTCGATGTTCAATCTATGCCCTGTATTTTTGTCTTTTTGTGATCTAAATCTTATATAAGGAGGCTATTGTCCCTTTTGTTGAACTCCGTTTTTCTTTTCATCAGACTAAGGAAAAATATCCCTTTCAGTATCTTCAACGCTTCATGTATCCCAGCATTAATTTTGAACTATATGTTCCTCAATTGGTGTATCATTACGTCATTTCTTTGATATGGGAGGAATTGGAAAATGTAGAAGTCTTTGGCAGATCTGATCTGTTCAGACCTCCTTCAGCAATTCTTTGGTATGTTAGGCAGTGACTTCTTTGTAGTTTCGAATAAGGAGGACTATTCTCCTGATTTCTATGTCAGATATCTTGGATTCCAAAGGAGTTCTTGTATGGCTCAGTTAATGGTTACCCCTGTGATTTATGAGGCAGTGACGGCCTTCGCATGGTGGAGGATTTATCTTTTATCGAGCAAGTAATCTTTTCACGACGATCTTGGACTTGTATGCCTTTGTTTGTGGATTCTAGGTTTTCGGGTATTCGACCATCATGTATGATCGTACTGGTCTATCCGGTCCGAAGCTCCTTTAGATCTGTTTGTGTTATTTCGATGATCGCTTCGATCTACGTCGCTCTTGTTATCGACTGCTTGAGTCAATTAGATAGTGTCGTTCTAACTTATTTGCATTTATTACGGGGAGTTAAAGAGTCGCATTTATGTCCGCTGATCAAATACTTTTTCAGCCGTTGGATTGCGTAAGTCTATCCCTATAAATATGGAAGTGACTTGCATACTTCATTTGCAATTTCCCAAAGAGGATGGAGATCTCAGTTTCCTTAGATTTCATTTTGCCTTCAGATCCCATAGTTTTCAAAAAGTCACATTATCGTGATTCGTTTTGTAGTAGCTTGATTATCTTCTACCTTGTACTGACGGGTCCCATGGAAGTCCTTCCTTGTACTAACGGGTCCCATGAGGCCTCAAATGTTGTTTTCATAGATTTGAGGTCCGTGGTTTCTGTTTGCACATGGAGGGTTCATACTTGCCACTCACCCCTGCTCTTGGATGTCACCTCAGGAGTGATAGACTACTGGGGTGGGCTGGTACATGTGGTGATCTTGGCAGTCTTTGCGAGATGCTGCTTCAGAGTAAAATGCCAACTCCTTATGCAGAAGCAGTATTTGCTGTGGGCGAATGAGTATTGCCGGTTATCTGGCTGGTAATGACCATTTCGTCTGGAAGAACATTTGATCTTCCGCCTCTGGCCATCGAACCAAAGAAGTCGACCATCCTGAGCAGCATGCTTCTTAGGTGGTTTATCATAATCGACGAGGTACTAGGGAGGAGATTGGTGTTTCCGTGGACATTGTCGTGAAGATTGCTGATCTTAGAGGATCATTTCATCTAAATCGTTGTAACGATCTTTAAGTAGTATGTAGACCTTTGTAACGTAGGACTTTTGTATGTAACTGATTTGATGAATAAACTATTACTTTTATCCCTTGCATCTTCTTTGTCGTTGATTCTGTCATAATTTTTATTTACGAGGAGCAATTTCCGAGCAGATGGATTCATACTTACTTCGTCTTCAAAACTTTCAGGAGTATTAGCTGTTCTTTCAGATCGTTAGGAACAGATCGAGGAGTGATCAATGAGTGGATCAATGTTTACTCAATTTGTTTTGTTTGATTTAGACTTAGATCGAGGAGTGTTTATTGAGCGGATCAATGTATACTCGACTCTTCTATAATTTAGACTTAGGTTTTTATCACCTGAAATCTTTCTGATCGTTGTAAAATATGTCGAGGAGTTTTTATCGAGCGGATCGATGTTTACTCAACTCTTTTTTGATTAGACTTAGGTTTTTAACCCAAAAGCCTTTTAATCGTCATAAGTAAATCGTTGAAAATATATCGAGGAGTGTTTATTGAGCGGATCAATGTATACTCGACTCTTTTATAATTTAGACTTAGGTTTTTATCACCTGAAATCTTTCTGATCGTTGTAAAATATGTCGAGGAGTTTTTATCGAGCGGATCGATGTTTACTCAACTCATTTTGTTTAGACTCAGGTTTTTAGTACCTGAAAGTCCTTTTGATCGCTGAATATATATCGAGGAGTGTTTATTGAGCGGATCAATGTATACTCTACTCGTTTTTGTTTAGACTTAGGTTTTTAAAACCAAAAGTCTTTTTGAATTGTCATGACTAGATCGAGGAGTTTTTATTGAGCAGATCAATGTTTACTCAACTCGTTTTGTTCAGACTTAGGTTTTTACCCTAAAAGTCTTTTTGAATTGTCATGAGTAGATCGAGGAGTTTTTATTGAGCGGATCAATGTTTACTCGACTCGTTTTGTTCAGACTTAGGTTTTTACCCTAAAAGTCTTTTTGAATTGTCATGAGTAGATCGAGGAGTTTTTATTGAGCGGATCAATGTTTACTCGACTTGTATTGTTCAGACTTAGGTTTTTACCCTAAAAGTCTTTTTGAATTGTCATGAGTAGATCGAGGAGTTTTTATTGAGCGGATCAATGTTTACTCAACTCGTTTTGTTCAGACTTAGGTTTTTACCCTAAAAGTCTTTTTGAATTGTCATGAGTAGATCGAGGAGTTTTTATTGAGCGGATCAATGTTTACTCGACTCGTTTTGTTCAGACTTAGGTTTTTACCCTAAAAGTCTTTTTGAATTGTCATGAGTAGATGGAGGAGTTTTTATTGAGCGGATCAATGTTTACTCGACTCGTTTTGTTCAGACTTAGGTTTTTACCCTAAAAGTCTTTTTGAATTGTCATGAGTAGATCGAGGAGTTTTTATTGAGCGGATCAATGTTTACTCAACTCGTTTTGTTCAGACTTAGGTTTTTACCCTAAAAGTCTTTTTGAATTGTCATGAGTAGATCGAGGAGTTTTTATTGAGCGGATCAATGTTTACTCGACTCGTTTTGTTCAGACTTAGGTTTTTACCCTAAAAGTCTTTTTGAATTGTCATGAGTAGATCGAGGAGTTTTTCTTGAGCGGATCAATGTTTACTCGACTCGTTTTGTTCAGACTTAGGTTTTTACCCTAAAAGTCTTTTTGAATTGTCATGAGTAGATCGAGGAGTTTTTATTGAGCGGATCAATGTTTACTCAACTCGTTTTGTTCAGACTTAGGTTTTTACCCTAAAAGTCTTTTTGAATTGTCATGAATACGGACGAGGAGTTTTTATTGAGCGGATCAATGTATACTCGACTCGTTTTTTATGGTCGGATTGAGGAGTGTTTATTGAGCTGATCAATGTATACTTAACTCCTTTTGTCCCAATCTCAACCAATATTATAGTAGAATTCCAAGGAGTGTTTACCGAAACAATCGATTTATAGAAATTGCTAAAATCTTTAATAATTGAACAGTAGGCTAAGGCCTTTATTACAAAGACTAAAACTCAACGATATAGAATAAAGTAGCATAATCTGCAAAAATTTATTTACCATAGTATTTTCTAAGGTTGACTGCATTCCAGGTTCTTGGTAAGGCTGTTCCATCCAAGTGTGCAATTTTGTATGAACCTTTCTTTCCTACGCCAACGACAACATAAGGTCCATCCCAGTTTTGTTGTAACTTTCCCACATGCTTGGATACTTCTACCTTTTTCAAGACCAGGTCTCCTTCTTTGAAGGTTCGGATGCGTACTTTTTGATTGTATGCCTTTTCCATATTTGCTTTAGTGGTTTGCAAGCGTACAGCGGCTTTTTCTCTTAAAGCTTCTGTTAAGTCAATATCATTTTCTCTTGCCTTTTCGTTTTCCAGATCATTGAACATCTCGATTCTTGGCGTTGGGATTAGAGTTTCAACAGGAATAACAGCTTCCGACCCATATACCAAGCTAAATGGGGTTTCCCCAGTCGAGGTCCGATTAGCCCAAAGTACTCCTGGGAGTTCATCAAGCCATTTTCCTTTGGCCGCTCCTAATCTTTTTTCCAAGGATTTTATTATTTCTCGGTTTGCTACTTCGGTTTGTCCGTTCGCTCTAGGATGCCCGACCGAAGTGAAATTTTGTTGAATTCCCAGTTTCGAACACCATTCTATTACCTGTTTTCCCGCGAATTGGGTTCCATTATCAGAGATTAGGATCCTTGGGATGCCAAATCGACAAACTATAAATTTCCATAGGAAGTTGATCACTTGGAATTGAGTTATTCGTGCGAGGGCGATGCACTCTATCCATTTGCTGAAATACTCTACAGCGACCAGGACATAAGCTTTCTTGGATCTAGCCGCTGGGAAAGGTCCCACGATGTCCATTCCCCATTGATCGAAAGGCCAACATATCGGGATTGGATGCATGTTTTCTGCTGGTCGATGACATACATTAGCATGAACTTGGCAGTGATGACATTCTTGGACATACTGAGCGGCATCTTTATTGATTGTCGGCCAATAATAACCTGTTCTGAGGCATTTTAAAGCCAATGCCCTCGATCCGCTGTGATTTCCTGCGTCTCATTCGTGTATTTCTCGTAGTATATCGGAGGTTTGTGCTTTAGAGACGCATTTTAGAAGAATTCCTGATACTGATGTTCGGTAGAGTTTTCCTTCTATTAGTGTATATTTTGGAGCCCGATATCTTATTTTTCGAGCTTCATTCTGGTCAGGCGGTAGTTTTTCCTCTTGAAGATAGTCTATCATTTGGGTCATCCAGTTTTCTTCGGCTTCTTCGATTTCCATTATATCGACTACCGGTGTTTCATCGATATCGATTGCCAGCGTATTAGAGACCAACCAGTTGATCACCCGTTCGGTCTTTCCGTCATGGGATCCTGTGAACTTAGATAGTTGATCGGCCCATTTATTTTCCGAACGTGGAATGTTCTGTATATCGAAGCTTTCAAATTTCTCAGCTAGCGTCTTCACTTTGGCGAGGTATTTGACCATATTGAATTCCTTAGCTTCGTATAGGCCCTCTATTTGTCTTTGTACTAACTCCGAATCGGTTAATACTTTAAGCCTCTTTATGTTGGCTTTGATCGCCATTTCCATTCCTGCGATTAACGCTTCATATTCTGCTTCATTGTTCGTTACGACGAACTCCAATGTTATCGCATAATTCAAATCTTCTTTATTTGGTCCCGTGAAGTTGATTCCGGCGCCTCCTCCTTCTCGGCATGAAGCACCGTCGACATGCATTAGCCAAGTTTGATTTTCTATGATCAAGACATCGTCGTTGAGGCTGCTCGATGATTCAGTTGCCCGCGTCGGTGTTTCCAATAGAAAATCAGCCAACACTTGGGCCTTAATTGCGATTCTTGGTTTGTAGTCGATTTCGAATTGGCCGAGTTCGATCGCCCATTTGATTAGTCTTCCGGAGGCTTCCGGTTTTGCTAAGACTTGTCTTAGTGGTTGATTCGTTAAAACGATGATTTTGTAGGTTAAAAAGTAGGGTCGAAGTTTTCGTCCAGCCACTACTAAGGCCAGCGTGAATTTTTCAATTTCCAAATAATTCTTCTCCGCCCCTTGTAATAATTTGCTTAGATAATAGACAGGCTTATGTTCCGAGCCTTCTATCTTAATTAGTACAGAACTAATGGCCGCTTCGGAGATGGAGATGGAGATGTAGATATACAATGGTTCTCCTTCCGTTGGTTTGGCCAACATCGGGGGTGTTGTCAAATATTCTTTGAGTTGTTTGAAGGATCGACCGCATTCTTCGGTCCAAATGAAGTTTTTTGCTTTTCGAAGTGTTTGGAAAAAGGGCAAGCTTCTGTCCGCAGATTTTGATATGAATCTGTTTAATGCTACGATTTTCCCGACCAAGCTTTGCTCTTGGGAGATGGTTTTGGGAGGTTTCATTTCTGTTATGGCTCGGATTTTTTCCGGGTTGGCTTCTATTCCTCGTTGGTGGACTAAATAACCCAAAAATTTTCCTGACTTAATGCCGAAAGTGCATTTCGCGGGGTTTAACTTCATACGGTATTTTCTTAGGATCTGGAAACATCGATCAAGATGTTTTACGTGATCTGCTTCGTTCATACTTTTGACTAACATGTCGTCTACATAGACTTCCATTAACTCTCGATGTTTTACGTGATCTGCTTCGTTCATACTTTTGACTAACATGTCGTCTACATAGACTTCCATTAACTCTCCGATTAACTCTTTGAACATTAGGTTTACTA
>CM064884.1:65150415-65249702 GCA_003313485.2 Penstemon barbatus | reverse complement strand
TCAACCCTTGGATCATTGTGAGGCAAATCCGTCAAACAACTTGCTTCAATGATGATGGCACAGTCACTATCCTGTTCTATGATGATGTCACTGATGAACACAAAGCTGCGGACAAGCCTGAAGACAAGTCTGCTGACCAGGCTGAAGACAAGTCTGCTGACCAGGCTGAAGACAAGTCTGCTGATCAGACTGCTGACAAGTCTGCTGAAAAGATTGCTGACGAACCCTTAGCCATTGAGTGGAATGCTAAGGATTCTGAAGATCATAAGGACGCAAAGATGGAAGATATCCCTGTCCACCAGGAGATTGAAGAAAAGGATGAAGCTGCTGCTTCTGCTTCATCAGGTGATGAACACTCATCACTGATGGAAGCTTTCCAGATGTTGATGGAAAATTCTATGAAGGAACTGGAAGAGAAGCATCAACAGCAGCTGATGAAGGTCAAGGAGGAGCTGAAGACTGAGCTTAAAACAGAATTGGCAGAGTCGAATAAACTTCAGCTGGAAACTGTGCAACAGTCTACTGAAAAGATCATCAAGACTGAAATTACAAGTATTCCTATCCCTCAAGATCATTCCTTGCAGTTAGTGAACATCTTAAATGATATGAACAGAAATGTGGAGGATGTGAAAGGTGATGTAAATCATCTTCATGCTGCCCTTCAAAGAGCTGAACACAAAATCGCTGATCTGACTGCAACCTTCATAAAAGTCAGTGAAGAAGAGAAGGCAGTCAACTTAGAGTTTTTGCAAGAAGTATCAAATGCCACACAGGAACTTCAAAATGAAATTGCAACTGTAAACCTTAACATTGACTACTTCAATGATAAGACTGACTACATCAGCACGGATATTCTTAATCTTACAGCAAGCCATGATGTTACAAATCAAAATTTGAAGGCTTTGTGCGCTGAATTGAAGGTTCCAACAGTTGCTCTCAACCCTGCTCTTGCACCTGCTACTGTCATCAGTCCTGATGATGACAAAAAGGGGGAAGAAAAACGGGAAGAAACAATCAAGGAAACCATAGCAAAGGAAGCTGATAAGATTGACCCTGAGAAGTTCGCAGAAACTTCCAAGTACAAGAATACAGAATCAGCCAGGAAGGCAATGGAAGCTTTAAGGGAGCAGCAACTTAAAGAGAAAATGGAAGCTGCCAAAGCAAACATGGACCTGGATGATGAAGCTGATGAAGAAGAAGAAGAAGACGATGACGAGTCTTCTTATGAGTATGAAGAAGTGCTTGAAGGATCAGATGAAGAAGCTGATAGTTAAAATTGAGAAAATCTTGTAATCAGTTTGCTTTTATCTATCTTTCAGACATCTCATCTGAAGAACTTGTACTTGTATTTGTAACAATCTTATCATATCAATAAAAAGTCAAGTTCATTCCAACATACTATTTTCTATCTCAGAAAATTTTTGAGGATTACATTCTTTAGCTTAGATATTCAACAGGTACTTAGCTGAAGTTTTGTCATCATCAAAAAGGGGGAAATTGTTGGATAAGGATGAAGATGAAGGCACTAAAGGAAGTTTGATAAGGGAGGTTTTGATGCATTCCAAAACTTCATATTTGGCTAAGTATGGAGTAACTTAGCTGATAAACTTATCAAGGAATTTTGACTAAGTAAAGAAGACATCAGAAGAGTCAAAGTTTCAAGGTCCAAGACTTCTGATCTGCTGAAGAAAAGTTATCAGACTGGTGAAGATCAGCCGACTCAAATCAGATTTGTTCAAGTTTGAGATCAGCTTTGTTCGCCATCAGACGCGTACTTTTATCAGCCAAGTGAAGAAGATCATTAAGTATTCCCAACGGTAATAAATGCCCCTTGGAGTAATAAATGCTGAAGTACAAGGTTATTAAAGACAAATGATTGAAGAAATGCTTCACATCAGCTGGGTGCATTTAATGCTGCATTAAATGCTGCCTGCAGAATAGTACTGTTCACAGTACGGACAGACTGCAAAAGAGCCGTTCGCGGAATTTAAGGACCAGTACTCGAGGAATTTGAATCTTGTCTCTCTTCAACGGACACTTTTCAATCCTCAAGTATAAATAGCTGGAAGAGACGAAGAAGAAACAAGCAACACAATCTCTGAGAAATTTTCGAAGCAGAATTCTTTAAGTCTCAAGAACAGCTCACTCATCAGCTGAGTCATTTGTTGACAAAAGCAGAGTTGAAGAATCAAGCCAAATACATCTTCTGAGTGAATTTGTAAACATTGAGTGTTGTGAGAAGTAGATATCCGTCTTAGTGAGTGATATTACTTCAGAGAAGTAGTATCTCTTTATGATTTCTTACTGCGAACTTACGGCCTGTTCATTTGTTGTAAGGCGTAAGCAGAGTATACTGATTACTGTGTGTTTTTAGTATAACCCAAGATCTTTGTGACTTGGAAGAGTGGACTAAAGGATATTCAAATCCATATAACCACTATAAAAACTGCTTGTGTTTTAGTTGCATTTTACCTGCATATTTTTCAGTTGCATAATACACATTAAGTTAACTGTTTGAAAAATAATCTAGAAAGAGATTTTACAAAGCTGGGGAAACATTTTTCAAACTGCTAAGTTTACTTGTGAAAAACACTTTGAAAATCCGCTGCAAGTACTCTAAGTATTAAAACTGATTTTAACAAAATCAGCTAAGTAACAATCAGACGTGTGGTCAACAAGGCTGTTCAAAGATTTGTTCGCGAACAGAATTGTAACTAACTAATCTGATCAGCTTAGTCTGTTCAGTTAGAGTAAAAGTTTTAAAGTTAAAATTGAAGAAAATTTTTAAAGAGGTTTATTCACCCCCCCCCCCTAAACCTCTTCTGACCACTTGGGACCAACAAATTCAATTTTAAGAAAAAAATAATGCTTGAAGAAAAGTTGGAAAGGGGCCCTTATATGGGACTTCATAAAATACAAAATTATGTCTGACAACGACGACTGATCGATCATCGATGAACACGACAAGCTTACTACCCAGCTTCTTTGAAAGTTGAATCATATTCCAACAATCAACAATTCTTGAAATCCAAAATGATTACAAGGGTTGGCTAAGGACTATGCATAGTCACCGGATGGGCTTACTAAGTCCAACACTTCGACAATAAAGAACAATATTGTGAAGGAACTTCTTGATTTTGAAAGAACTCATGACTGATCGTCAGCAACAAATTTTGAATCAATACTGGTTGCCCTCAAGTCAATCCAGATAAGTTTCTATGGAGCTTTTTATTTGAATCACTTAACAAGCAGTTTAAATTTGCTTACAAAAGTAATAGAATAAAGATTTTTAAATCTAAATTTATCTACTCGATTAGATGATTCAATTTACTTCTCCAAATTAGATTGGAATTACATAGAAAATTTACAGCAAAAATATTGTGGTCATGCAAAATATGCTAGGGATAAAATATCCCCTAGCGACCACATACATGCTTTGTTCTACAAAAAAAAAAAAAAAAAAAAAGAAAAGGAAGAAGCAAGTCATCAGGTTTGTACGCCACCAGAGGGTCTGCTCGAAGAAGCACCCTTCCGAGGAGTAGCTGTATCAAGAAACATCTTCAGCTCCTCTTGACGCTTCTGATAACCTTCATCATAGCCTTCCTCAAAGGCACGCCGACGAGACTCCTCTAAATTGGCATTCATTTGAGCCAGATCATCCCTCTCCTTCTCAAGAGCTAATTTTTCATCGCGTAACTTTCGGAGATCATCATTGAGTAGCTCAATGTGAAGGGCAAGTCCACCAGCCTTTGATTTCTCTGCATCCAGGCAATGCCTCAGGTTCTCTTTGCTGAACCACAAGTTATCACACTGGGCACCCAGTTGCAGAGCATAATACTCCCCCTGAGAAGAAAGAAGAAATAAGCCACAAACAACAAAAAAATAATACAAAGACATAAATGAAAAGATACATACCTGCTCAAATTGTTTGAAGAGGGACCGAACAAGATGAAGCGTAGAAGTACCCTCATGTTTCTTCAACTCGCCGAACAAAATAGTACTAAAACCCAGATCCCAGGAGAGAGGGTCCGGTTCACAAGAATCCGGCATAACAGAATTAAGAGGAATCTTATCAGGACGAGGAGAATCAGACTCGGTTATATCCCTGATCTGCTCCAAGATACAACGGTCATCCAACTGAGGAGGGGATTCCTTCTCGTTAGGACTCACGTAAGTTTCCTTCCCCGAGTAGGAGATTACGATCCTCCGACCAGACCTACGTCCTGCCCGACCTCCGGAAGGATCACCTTATAAGAAAGTAAAAAATCCGCGAAGCTTTGGGTAACTGACTGAAGATTGGAACTACCCAAAGAAGGACCTATGACCAAGCCACTGCTTACCGGTCCAACGGTATCGTTTACTAGACCCTGAATAATGACTGGAAAACTGGAATCATCGTGAGCAAAATTATGTAAATCATGCTCGAGCAAGGGAATGGATGATGACAGAGGAATATCCAAGGATTGCTCCTCATTAGATATATCCCCAAAGGCAACCCGACCCGGAGAAGGTTGCCGTTGAACCTCTGAAGATGGAAGAGGATCTTGTCGAGGAAAGTTTGAGCGAGCATTAGCATCACTTGTATCTGTAGAACCGCTCGGGGGGACAGTAGAGACTTGTGTCCCCGAGCTGGTGGGTGTTCAAGGATGAGGAAGATCTATAGAAGGCCCTTCAGTGCGGGACCTTTTGGACCTTGTATCTCTAGGACGATCGTGCGAAGAGCACTTGGACGTATTGCCGAATAGACTAATCATTCTCGGGAAATTGAGAAAATAATTGGGATATCGAATGGAAGTATCGACCTGCTAGGGAGAATATTTTATCTAAGTGGGGACGCGCAGTAAAATAGCGAAGAACTTTTTACCTCAAGTATTTATATTAAGTGAAAATACGCATTGGACCTTGCGAACAGGCGCAGAAGAGACTACCTGACCAATAAACAATTGCGCGAATTCGAAAAGACGCTAACATAATGATTATACTGGAATTAAAGACTTATGTCTAAACCATCACAATAAATGAAGATGTTAATACCATAAATTAGGAATACAAATCGTTTTATTTGAGAGGTTAAAGGAGTAAAATTACAGATTACGCATTGACAAAAATTATTATCCAAAGTCCCTTGGTCGCTCTCTACTATCTCCTGCGGATCGCCAACGAGAACTTCGTGATCACCGGTTGCACCTTCTTCTCCATTTGCATTTATCACTAAGTCGGGGTTATCCTCCTCGCTCTCTTGATCGACTAGATTATTATCAACTTCGGGATTTATATCTGAAGGAGGAGTCGGTAAAGGTTTTCCAAACTCCTCGACCAAATGAGCCAAAGGAAAATGTTTGTATTCGACGCTTGGCAGATCAGAAGAAGAATACTCCTCGCCATAACGATTAAGGCTGAGATGTATGGTTCTGAAGTACTCCTTCCGGCGATCTTTGATCAATCCCATAGCGACCATCTGATGGATCGCTTTCTTAAAGGTACTTTCCAGGGGGGGACCAACCTTTTGATACACCAAGGCAGAATGTCCGGAGAATTAAGGAACTCGCGAATCACTTTCTCACCAGAATTCCTACCATATCGATCAGTAAGACCGTCGAGAGGAAGATTCTCTTCATATTCGTCCAAGAAAGCATGGAGACTAGAAACTTGTGACTCCAGCTCGCTAATACGAGTAGTATATTGGACTTGGTGATCTTCCAGCTCTTTGGCTAGCTGGTTAACCCGCTCTTGGGCACGAGATGTTTCCAAAATGCTGTTCAAAACATGGGGATTGTCATGCCCCATATCCTGAGTACCTTCGACTAGGAGTGGATGAGAGGAAGACATGGAAGGACCGGCCTCTGTCGCTCCACCCTCCGGAACAGGCACCTTCTGAAGCAATGCCTTATTCCTCTCCTCAAGAAATTCGCATTGTTGCCTCAATAAGGCAGCTTCATAAGCAAAGGACATAAGACAAGTACTAGTCTGAGGTATCAAAATAATAAGTTATTAGAGTGGAAATATTCTGAAACATTAACATAAAAAGAAAGGCGCGTAAAAGCATTTACCTTGTCGGCATAAAGAGAAGCTTTTTGTAGTTTCTCCAAGGGATCTTTGTGGAACATTTTATTAATGTCACGTGTGAAAACGCCAGAGAGAAGGATACGAGTAGCCTTATCTGCTGCATTTTCCTTCTCATCATGGATCAAAGAATCCTGCTCAGAATAACCGGCCGCCCTCTTCCCCGCTAGATGATCTTCAATCATCTCGAGGTAGGCCTGGGATGTTGTTCGCCAAGTAAAGTAATGTCCTCACCAGAGCGACTGTAAAACTGCTTCCTCCTCTTAGCCGCAGTGCCTGTTGAATTGGGCATCGACCAACCTCGACAACCACGAATACCGAGGGAAGTTCTGAGATGGAGAGGAGGATAACCCTGTCTAGTCCCTGTAGGACCCGGAGTTTGTGGAGAAGAGGTTTCCTGAGGAGTTTCCCGGGAAGGATCTGGGGATTCCTCTCTATAATCATCTGAATCTTGACCCATATCCAATTTCCTCTTTCTGGACACTCTTTGCTCAATTGGATGGTTCTCCATCGTTTTGGTAGACTTTGATAGAACCATTTTCCCTTTGGTAGAGTGCCGCGAATTCCTTACTATGGAGACTAAAGAAAACAAAGTCCAGACAAGATGTTATTAAAATATAAAGATAAAGTGAATACAAGGGTGAATAAATAACGCTTACCAAGCGACTGAGACGAAGAAGAGATAGGGAAAGTGTGAGAACTTAGGCCAGCCTTACGAAGAAAAGCTTCGTCGATAAGAAGAGCGCACTGATATTTGTCAGCACGCATTTCCTTTATCTCTTCTACCAACTTTGAATCGTCGGGAATTAGCTGACCCTCAACGGAGCGACCACCAAAAATTCACTTGGAATCATGGTCCCATGAGAATGGTTTGGTGGAACCATATGCTAAGGTAAGATGAGAGAGAGGACGAACAAAGAAAAAGCGAGATTTCCAGTCGGAATTATTGGAAATCGGAGAATCAAAAATGGATCGACCAGATTTTTTACTAGCAAAAAAGTATCCGTGATTGGAAGAGCTAGAAATATTAAAACGAAATAACTGGGTAAAATTACGAAAAGAGGGTTGGAACCCTTTGGCAATCATCAGAACAGAAAAACAAACGACAAAAGCTACGGAGTTTGGGATCAGTTGTGTCAAAGAGACACTAAATGTCTTCAATATATCCAGGAATAAGGCAGATAGAGGAAGACGAAGACCATGATTAAAATGAGCTGTGTAAAAAGCCCGACAGCCTTCCGGCGGAGAAGTAACCCTATTGGCGGGGGATGGAAGTATAATTTCAGAACCCTCTGGGAAGTATTTAGCGTAATTATCTAAAACCTCGTGAAAAGACTCTTCGGTATAAGCGCAGGAAAGGGTTTCAACCGGATTGGACACCTGGGGATTGGTACCTTTGCCTTTCTTAGCCTTGGCCGCAACCTCAGCATCATAAATGATCCGCACCTTGAAAGTGTCTTTGTCGGGAATAATTATCTCTGATGATCCCGTCTGTTCTGGCGGAGGGCTAGGAGAAGCCCCCACGTCGATAACGGGAATGACTTGTTCGACAGAAGAGGAGGAAGGATTTTTTGATATGGAGGCCATATTATTCGATCTTCAAAAAATAGTGATCGATGGACACGAAATTTAGAAGAACTATCGAATAAGAAAATTACTGCAAGAAAATTAGAAGTGGAAAGTAAAAAATGGGTGAAACTACGACCGCCTATTTATATAGAAGGACGAAAAGACGCTTAAAACCTTTCGTGACTGATCATGTTCCCGCCTATCAATGAAGAAAAACCGCCTCCTCGAGAAGAAACGACGCTATAGATCGGAAACAATAAAACGATTATCTATGAAGTGTAGCACTCTTTTCCTTGCTTAGGATTATCTTTCCCACAGGGTTTTTTCCAAGTAAGGTTTTTAACGAGGCTCAATTCATAGAAAAGACAGCCGTATGAGACCATCTACTTCTACGAGCTTCTACTGCATATACGCTCGAAGAAGTGAGGGAGTACTGATGGGGGCTGTTTTACACCCCATATAACACTCGGAAGGACTAGATGATACTCGATCGGCTCGACCAGGAAGCTGATCCGTTAAACAAGCTATTCGATCCGACCAGAGATATCTGTACATAGCGATCAAGACCAAAGTCCGAGTTCCTGAAGGATAAATATCTCGAGTCCTAGTAGGATTATATTTCCTTGTATAGCTAGGGTTAATATCATATAAATACCTAGATTATCATTGTATTTGGACAACTACAATGAAGAGCTTACGCCTACATACTCTGGCTATTTGATATCAAATTAATAGAAAAGCTTTTGTTATACTATATTTATTCAATATTCTCTGTTTCGTGTTCTTATTGCTTTATACATATTGTTCTTTCTTGAGATAGATCCATCCGGAATAAAGTAACTAGGCCCTATAATCTCTATATAATTACACCCCATAAACCATTATTATTGATTTAACCAAGCAACACGAAAAACGGTTAAATCAAACTAATTAATTAGTCTTCCACTTGAATTAACACTTTAATTCATTAATTGATTTAATTACCTTTAAATCAATTATTTCCTTTTATAACTGTCACCGTCCAACTGTATAGTGTGTGACCCTCTAGGTTCACCATCAATTGGCAGCAGACCCACGAATTCCTCGTGATTTAATTTATGAGCAATAAATTGCTCCGATCAATTAAACCACCTTTAATTGACAACTCCTAGAATCAATCTCCCTTATCAACTCAAGAGTACCCACACTTCATGGTCGATGTCTAGCCACAAGCCCATGAAGCCCAACTTCAGGTGAATTGATATTTGTGAACCTCACCTCTTATAAATGCCATGTACATACGGTCCCTCTATCGACTAATTTTCCCGATCAAGACTTAGGGTGTGTGAATTAATCGACACCTCTAAATTTGTCTCGATAACTATACTTACTAATTCGTGATAATATTCCAGTGTGACGGCTAAATTTGGAAACCCCTTTTCAAATCCGTCACTGACTGCAGCCGCAGATTCCTCGGATAAATTATCTAAGAATCATATAGGAAATTCCCTCATCCATTACGATGAGTCGGTAGATTCCATATTGGTACTTACCACCCGCGTACATAACTATATGCACCCAACCTAGGCATGTTATGATCAGGCTAAGTGATCTATACCTAGATCTAAGTACGCACACTCATGCACAGAATTCGCCCTAACACCTCAAGTCAAAGGACTTAATCGTACACTATTATAAGTCTTGAGAAACATCCCATCACCGATATGCGTCATGCGCTTCCACAATGGGTTTCTCTGTTCAGGTCGTTCGATGCGTTCGATCCTCTATCGAACCACCTACTCATATGCACTGGCCTTAAGTGCCTTGCTCATGAAACGCTACAAATTCACTCCATGTGAATCATGCACACTTGTACAAGTCTTGGCGATTCCTACGATACCCTGTCTCGTTTCGAAATCTATGACTTGGAACGTGTTTTAAGATTACGACCTTAGAGACTGTTTCATGATTACACTCAATACCGAAGTGAATCGTCCCATAGTCGAATGTAATCTAAGGATTTCATCCAATCGCTTAAATATATTCGCGATAGATGAAGTTGGCCATTGTTTATTCTGTACATATATAAATAAACGCGCGTATTAATTATAGAATCAAAGATTGTTATTTACAGAATAGACCTATTACAAGCTAAATGAATTGGCTTGCTAGGCACTATCCTATCAATCTCCCACTTGCCCTAAAGCCATTCACAGATGTTTCTAAGACCCATATTATCTAGATGTCCCTCGAATGCCTTTTGTGAGAGTGGCTTAGTTAGTGGGTCACCTATGTTGTCTTCTGATTTGACATATTCCATGTGTATGTCTCCTCTACCAATTATCTCCCTGATCACGTGGTATTTCCTCAGTACGTGTTTGGATTGATGGTGTGATCTCAGCTCCTTTGCTTGAGCTATCGCCCCGTTGTTGTCACAGAAGACCACTATAGGTTCGGCAATGCTAGGAACAACATCCAGTTCTTGGATGAAGTTTCTCATCCATACACTTTTCTTTGCTGCATTGATGCTGCGATATATTCTGCTTTGGCGGTTAAGTCGGCAGTGGTAGACTATTTACAGCTTTTCCAAATGACCGCTGCACCGTTGAGGTGGAATATGTATCCATAGTTGGATTTGTAGTCATCCACGTCAGACTGGAAACTGGAATCAGTGAATCCTTCAAGTTTCAGTTCCCCACTACCACCGTAGACCTAAAGCATATCCTTAGTCCTTCGCAGGTAGTTCAGGATTGCTTTTACGGCAGTCCAGTGCTCTTCACCTGGATTTAGCTGATAGCGGCTCGTTACACTTAGAGAGTGTGCTATGTCTGGTCGAGTACACAACATTGCATACAATATGTTCCCTATAGCAGAGGCATAAGGTATGAGAGACATTCTCGTCTTTTCTTCATCAGTTGTAGGGCACATCGACTTAGAAAGAGAGATGCCATGTCTCATTGGAAGTAATCCTCTTTTGGATTCTTCCATTTTGAATCTCTTCAAAATTGTGTTGATGTACTGAGATTGGGAGAGACCTATCATCTTCTTCGATCTATCCCTATAGATACGTATCCCCAATACGTAAGATGCGTCTCCCATATCTTTCATGGAGAACTGCGCGGATAACCACGCTTTAGTGTGCGTTAACATCTTGATATAGTCTCCGATTAACAAAATGTCGTCGACGTATAAAACTATGAATTGTACCGAACTCCCACTATTCTTCTTGTACACACAAGGTTCATATATGTTTTTGATAAAGCCAAAAGCTTTGACTGTCTCATCAAATCGTATGTTCCAGGTTCAGGACGCCTGTTTGAGGCCATAAATTGACCTTTGAAGTTTACACAGTTTGTGCTCACTTTCTTTGGACGCAAACCCTTCGGGTTGTTGCATAAAGATCTCCTTGTCAATGTCTCCATTGAGAAATGCGGTATTTACGTCCATTTGCCATATCTCGTAGTCATGCCACGCGGTTATGGCAAGGAGTAACCTAATGAATTTCGACATCGCTACGAGAGAGAAGGTTTCCTCATAGTCTATTCCAGGCCTTTGAGAATACCCTTTCGCCACTAAGCGAGCTTTATGAGTTAATAATGTTGGGATACCTCGATTGTCAGAACAACAAAAGTGCGGAATTTTAAAATTTTTCGAGGCACCCATCAGTCCCATAAATTTGTCTCCATATTTAGTTATACAAAAAGGTTGAATCAAACAGTAATTAAAAATAATTAGAGGGTGATATGCGATTTTATCTCACCACAGCTCGGTGGTGGTTACCTCCGGACTTCATGTTTGATTCACAACACAGTGATCCAATTGTCTCACCTCCAAAGTTGATCCACACCAATTGGATTGTAGGGACACCTCCAAGTCGCATGCTACGAACTAGATCTTGAAGGTTGTCAGAAAAGGAACGTGCAGATCCTGATCAGGACTTAGATCTGGATCTGGCTTGTGAGATCGGATGGAAGATGACTGAGCCACAGGGCTTACGTGGCTGGATCAGGTTCGGCCAGGGTTGGGTTCGGCCAATATTGGCCGAGTTTGGTTGGGGCGAAAACTTTTGGGGCGATTTTGGAGTTAATAAAACTTGGTGCAATTTTCAGATTTCTACTTCTTGTTGATTTGTTGCTTAACCTAAAAAATTCATTAGCTAATTAGTGATATGTGAAGAGATGTGAAGAAGTATTTATAAAAGAAGAGTCCTTCTCTTATGAGATATCTTCTTCCCATCTTTATCAAATCCTATTCCTAATCAACTTAGGAATAAAAGATTTGATAAATCTCTTCTCTTCCTTGTTTGCAAGAAACAAAACTCTTCCATTTTTACTTATCAAAAATCGTCCCGTAGCTCATCCCAATCAAAAATCGACCCTTGTGCAATAATTATCCAATCCGAAAATTGGGTAATTATTTAATCTTTCAACTTTATTAATTAACCACTTTAATTAATTTCATAATAAATCAGATAATCATAATTAATTAATTAGACATTAATCAATTAGATATCTAATTAATATTCTCCCACTTGAATTAATTCCTTAATTCAATGACTTCGATTTAACAACTTTAAATCACTTATTTCCCTTTTATGACTGTCACTGTCCAATTGTATTGTGTGTGACCCTCTGGGTTCACCATCAATTGGCAGCAGGCCCACGACTTTCGTGATTTAATTAACGAGCAATTAAATGCTCCGATCAATTAAACACTTTTAATTGACCACTCCAGAATTAATTTCCTTATTAATTCAGGAGTACCCACACTTCATGGTCGATGTCTAGCCACAAGCCCAGGAAGCCCAATTAAAGGTGAATTGATATTTGTGAACCTCACCTTTTATAAATGCCATGTACATACGGTCCTTCTAAAGACTAATTTTTCGACCGAGACCTAGGGTGTGTGAATTGATCGGCACCTTTAATTATCTCGATTCTGTACTTTCTAATTCTGGATAATAATTCCAGTGTGACTGCTAAATTTGGAAACCCCTTTCCAAATCCGTCACTGACCATGGCCATGGATTTCTCGGAACATATTATCTAAGAACGTACAGGAAATTCTCCCACCTTATCAGGATGAGTCGATAGATCCTTTCTTAGTACTAACCACTCGCGTGCATAACTATACGCACCCAACTAGGCATGTTATGATCAGGTACGTGATATATACCTAGATCTAAGTACGTAAACTCATGCACCGAATTCGCCCTAGTATCTCAAGTCTAAGGACTAAATCGTATACTATTATAAGCCTTGAGAAACATCCCATCACCGATATGCGTCATGCACTTCCACAATGGGTTTCTCTGTTCGGGTCGTTCGATGCATTCGATCCTCTATCGAACCACCTACTCATATGCACTGGCCTCAAATGCCTTGCTCATGAAACGCTACAAATTCACTCAATGTGAATCAGGCATAATCGTACAAGTCTTAGCGATTCCTTCGATACCCCGTCTCGTTCGGAATCTATGACTTGGAACGGTTTTAAGATCAAGGCCTTAGAGACTATTTCATGATTGCACTCAATACTGAAGTGAATCGTCCCATAGTCTAATGTGACCTTAGGATTTCATCCAATCGCTTAGATAAGTTCGCGAGAGATGAAGTTGGCCATTGTTTAATTTACGTACTATAAATAAACGGGCGTATTAATTATAAACCATAAGAAAATAGTTCTCCAACAAGCTAATTAATATTGGCTTGCAGGGGACTATCCTATCAAATACCTCTCCATTCATTCCAAGCTTACGCTTAAAGATCCATTTGCATCCTTTAGGGATAGTTCCCTCAGGTGGATCGACCAAGGTCCAAACCTTGTTGGAATGCATGTAATCCATTTTGGATTGCATGGCTTCGAGCCACGCACCCGAATCTATGTCTGACATAGCTTCTTCATAGGTTCTTGGATCACTGACCAACTTCTCGTTTTCGTGAATGAAACCAAATCGCTCTGGTTCCTTACGAATTCGATCAGACCTTCGAAGAATTGGTGTACTAGTAGGTTCAGCGAATTCAGGTTCAGCTCCCACTGTTTGTGGGGATGGGTCCGATTCTTGGACTTCATCAAGTTCTACGATTGTCCCATTTCTGTTGGTGAGGAAATCCTCTTCTAAGAAGTGAGCATTCCTAGATACGAACGTATTATGTTCCTTAGGATTGTAGAACAGGTATCCAATGGATTCCTTTGGATAGCCCACAAATTTGCACAAACTAGATCTACTATCCAGCTTATCTCCTTTCGTGTTCTTCACATAGGCAGGAGATCCCCATACTCGTAGGTACGAATACACGGATGCTTTACCATACCATACTTGGTGTGGTGTTGTTGGCACTGACTTTGAAGGTACTATGTTCAGTATCTTCGAGGCAGTTAATAGGACTAAGCCCCAAAACGAAAAGGGAAGGTCAGCAACGCTCATCATGGAATGAACCATGTCTAACAAAGTTCGGTTCCTCCTTTCAGACACTCCATTGAGTTGGGGCATCCTAGGGGGAGTTCGCTGCGCGAGAATTCCATTCTCTTTCAGATAATCGAGGAATTCTTGGCTTAAGTAATCACCACCTCTGTCAGATCGAAGTGCTTTAATACTATACCCAACTTGGTTCTCTACTTCCATTCGAAACTCTTTGAATTTCTCAAAAGTTTCGGATTTGTGTTTCATAAGATACATATATCCATAACGACTAAAATTGTCAGTGAATGTTACGAAGTACGAGAATCCTCCTCTCGCACTGACACTCAGTGGTCCACAAACGTCAGTATGGATTGTATCCAGTGTCTGTTTGGTTCGCTCGGGATTCCCTGTGAAGGGTGATTTGGTCATCTTTCCTTTGAGACAAGATTCGCAAGTCGGGAGTTTATCTAAGTTCTGTATTTCAAGAGCCTTAGAGGAAACCAACTTTTGAATCCTACTCTTGGAAATATGTCCAAGTTTGGCGTGTCAAAGTTGTGGAGTTTGATTATCATACTTTCCTTTTCAAGATTGAATGTGCATGACGTTGGAATTTGTAGGTTCAAGGGAATATAGACCATCCATCAAAGTACCACGAGCATAAATTAAACCACCTTTAATTATGCAAAGAGATCCATTCTCAATGGAAAAATTAAAACCATCATTGTCTAATAAAGGAATAGAAATAATGTTCTTAATAATTGTCGATACGTACAAACAGTCTCTTAAAATCAAAGTAAAATTCCTTAAAACTAATTCCACGTCTCCTATAGCCTCAGGGGCGATCCTAGCTCCGTTTCCAAAGCGCAGGATTCTATCCCCGGGCTTCAGGTTTCTTACTGCTCCCATCACCTGCAAATCATTGATTAACACTTGAATTTATTAATTGATTTAATTACCTTTAAATCAATTATTTCCTTTTATAACTGTCACCGTCCAACTGTATTGTGTGTGACCCTCTAGGTTCACTATCAATTGACAGCAGGCCCACGAATTCCTCATGATTTAATTTATGAGCAATAAATTTCTCCGATCAATTAAACCACCTTTAATTGACCACTCCTAGAATCAATCTCCCTTATCAACTCAGGAGTACCCACACTTCATGGTCGATGTCTAGCCACAAGCCCATGAAGCCCAACTTCAGGTGAATTGATATTTGTGAACCTCACCTCTTATAAATTCCATGTACATATGGTCCCTCTATCGACTAATTTTCCCGATCAAGACTTAGGGTGTGTGAATTGATCGGCACCTCTAAATTTGTCTCGATAACTATACTTTCTAATTCGGGATAATATTCCAGTGTGACTGCTAAATTTTGGAAACCCCTTTTCAAATCCGTCACTGACTACGATCGCAGATTCCTCGGATATATTATCTAAGAATCGTATAGGAAATTCCCTCATCCATTACGATGAGTCGGTAGATTCCATATTGGTACTAACCACCCGCGTACATAACTATACGCACCCAACCTAGGCATGTTATGATCAGGCTAAGTGATCTATACCTAGATCTAAGTACGCACACTCATGCACCGAATTCGCCCTAGCACCTCAAGTCAAAGGACCAAATCATACACTATTATAAGTCTTGAGAAACATCCCATCACCGATATGCATCATGCACTTCCACAATGGGTTTCTCTGTCTGGGTCGTTCGATGTGTTCGATCCTCTATCGAACCACCTACTCATATGCACTGGCCTCAAATGCCTTGCTCATGAAATGCTACAAATTCACTCCATGTGAATCATGCACACTTGTACAAGTCTTGGCGATTCCTACAATACCCTGTCTCGTTTCGGAATCTATGACTTGGAACGTGTTTTAAGATTACGATCTTAGAGACTGTTTCATGATTGCACTCAATACCGAAGTGAATCGTCCCATAGTCGAATGTAATCTAAGGATTTCATCCAATCGCTTAAATGTATTCGCGAGAGATGAAGTTGACCTTTGTTTATTCTATACAGATATAAATAAATGCGCGTATTATTTATAGAATCAAAGATTGTTATTTACAGAATAGACCTATTACAAGCTAAATGAATTGGCTTGCTGGGCACTATCCTATCAACATCTACATAACTACTGCACCCGTTTCAAGAGGATTATAAGATAACATCAAATTTATAGGGGAAACAAATTAATTAACATCCACTCAGAACAAAAGTCAATTAAGCGACAAAGTACATTGGTATTAAGTTTCAACAAGCATAAAATTGAATCAAGTCTAAATTAATCAGTAACTGGTCCAAATAAAGTTCACTGCTGCTGAATCTAATCTAGATGATTGAAAGAACAAATTTCTTCTTTTTTGTTGAATCAAAAGGAGCTATTTATGTTCAGTGAACAGATAAAATCATCAACCATAGTATGTCAACTCAATTTGCATAAGCAATAGTGTAACCTTCATCTTCAAGAAGAAGAACCTACCACCACAACCGTGCCGACGCCGCCAGTACACCACCTTCGCCGGAAAGAAAACCAATTCTCCGAGAGATAACCCGAAAAAATTAAAACAAAAGAAGCAAGGAAAAAAAATAACTTATAGTGATGATGATGGTGGCAGCGACTTTGATCGAATATAAAAAATTATAAAACTAATGAGAGAAAGATCGAGAGTTTGAGAGAAAAATAAAATAAGAGAGTAAAATTTTCAAGAAGAAGAACCCACCACCACAACTGCGCCGACGCCGCCAGTACACCACCTGCGCCGGGAAGAAAATCAATTCTTTGAGAGATAACCCTGAAAAATTAAAACAGAAGAAGCAAGGAAAAAATAACTTACAGTGATGATGATGATGGTAGCGACTTTGGTGGAATCCAAAAAATTATAAAACAAATGAGAGAAAGAAGGAGAATGTGAGAGAAAAAGAAAACAAGAGAGTAAAATCTTCAAGAAGAAGAACCCACCAACACAACCGCGCCGATGCCGCCAGTACACCACCTTTGCCGGGAAGCACCGTTGCTGTCCAAAATTAATATATTTAGCACTCCTTCAGAATCAAAACCTAAATCAGGGTTTTGTCAGCAAATAGGAGATGATTTAGAAAAGAACAAAAACATCAATACACCAAACAAAACAACAGTTGCCAAGATGAAGAAGATGGTAAAAAAAAAGAATTTCAAAGGTGATTGAAGAAAATGAGAGAAAAAGAGAGATTTTAAGAGAAAACAAAACAAGAGAGTAAATAGAAAAAAAACTTGAAGAGGAAGAACCCACCACCATAACCGCGCCGACGCCGCCAGGACACCACCTTCGCCGGGAACCACCGTTCCTGTCCAAAAAAAAAAATATATTTACCTCTCCTTCACAATCAAAACCTAACATCAAGAATTATAGGTTTTGCCCAGTGTTTTCTCAAAGCTTAATGAGGAATCTGCTTACTTGAATCCAAATGAAAGAGTACAATATTACAATTAATTGGTAGTACATTTTCTTGTACTACAAAACAGTAAAAAAGAAAAATGGAATAGGGAAATAAGATCGGAAGTGAAGAGATCGGAAAGAATAGGAAATAGGAAATAGGAAATGAGGAAATTGGCTCAAAGCTTAATGAGGAATCTGCTTACTTGAATCCAAATGAAAGAGTACAATAGTACAATTAATTGGTAGTACATTTTCTTGTACTACAAAGCAGTAAAAAAGAAAAATGGAATAGAGAAATGAGATTGGAAGTGAAGAGATCGGAAAGAATAGGAAATAGGAAATAGGAAATGAGGAGATTGGAAAGAATAGGAAATGAGATCGGAAAGAATAAAAATATGAGAGGAAATAAGAAATGAGAAAGGAGATAATAGGAAATGGGGAGATTGGAAAGAATAGGAAATAATAGGAAACGAGATCGGAAAGAATAAAAAAGTGAGAGGAAATAGGAAATGAGATCGGAAAGAATAGGAAATGATGAGATTGGAAAGAATAGAAAATGAGATCGGGAAGAATAAAAAAGTGTGAGAGAAGAATGAGATGAAAAGGAAAAAGAAAATCAGTTGTGCACAAGGTACAACAACATTAAGCGCACACGGTATCAAAACGGCGTCGTTTCATAATTAACTGCGCAAAACAAAATTGAAAAAGAGACCATAAATAACAGGGGCCCCACACATTATTTCAGGTGCCCCACACATTACAAGCAGACCATAAATAATTAAAAATTACAGGAGCCCCACACATTACAAGCAAACGGTAAATAAAGCTATATATAAAAAGCAAAAAGAAAATAGAGCACGACCAAAACTCCTCTGCCGGGCCCACAGGTCGCAAACGGACGGTGAAAAAAGCATTAAATGAAAAGAGAAAAGAAATTCAACGAAGAGCAAATATTTCCGGAAAATAAAGAAACGCCGTCGTTTTTTGATTAAACCGATTTGACAAAAAGCAAAAGTAAATTGTGTTGTATTGTTTCTTGACTGCTTCGACTCTTATAAGTTATAATATATATATATATATATATATATATTAATGTTATATACAATGTTATTAAAACTGGACCGAACTGGCTGGTCCGACCGCGAACCGGAGATTGCTCCGGTCCGGTTTACCACCTAAAACCAGTTAACCCAAAAACCAGTTTGAACCGGGTTGAACCGGTCTAAAACCGGCGAACCGGTATCGACCGGTTCAACCCGGTTCTGAATTTTTTTTTTTTGTGTTTTTTTTTTCCATTTTTTAATTTTTTTAATGTTAAAAATAAACTAAAAATTCTTGGAAAAGGTGTGATTTGAACACCTAACCTTTAGGGTGAAACATAACATCTTTATCATTTGGGCTACATCATTTTAGTTGAACTTTTAGTACAAATTAAAATTTATAAATTATAGAAACTTGTAGCGAAGTTTATTTATAAATTACATAATTAACTCAAATTAACATTTTACACATTATGAATGAAAATTAATACTCAAATAATAAATTTTTATTAAAATTTTTCCTATAAAATATTTTTTTTCAATATTATTTTTAGGATAAAGAGTCAAATCGATATATTATGCAAGTTTGACTTTGAATATTAGACTTTTATACATAACCATATTTTGAGTTTCTTAGTTTGTTGTATTTTTAACTTACACTTTTAAATTTTTATAAAGAAATATAATCATATTATATTTATATGAGCATACAAATTAGTACCATATTACCGTTATGATATAAGTTAGTTAAATATTATATGATTTAATTTTAGTATATTATAAGATTTTTTATATTTTTAATCAATTGTAGGATGATGTTTAAATTTTATGCATATTACATATACTTTAAAATTAAATATATTTATTACATTATTATGAAGTTATCCGGTCCGACCGGTTCGACTAGTAAAACCAGTGGTCAGTCGGTTCACCGGTTCACTGTCCGGTCCGGTTCTGAAAACACTGGTTATATATATTATAGCACATAACTGAGTTACACGCACATCATCAACTATAGTTAAGGGGATTTGGATTGTAAATTGTGTCTCAAATTCGTACTTGAAAATATGAGAGTATCGGTGATTCAACCGCGGTTAGATCGATGTAGGGCAGGGTAAATGGGATCGGGTATCGGGTACCCGTCCCGTCCCGATCGGGTTTTTCCATTTGGAACGGGACAAAACGGGTATTTTTCCATTTGGGACGGGACAAAACCCGGTCAAGAAAAATTGGGACGGGTTTCGGGTATTGATCTCCACCCGATCGGGAAACCCGGTCCCGATTACATAGTTTAATTAAAATAATATATATATATATATATATATATATATATATATATATATATATATATATATATATATATATATAATCAAAATACCTAATTTAAATCAAAATTCAACTATTCTCATCTCCCTATATGTATTCTTCTTCTATAAAATCCAATCTTAACTCCACCACAACTAAACTCTTGTCGTCCGCCACTGATTCGTTACTCGCCAACGTCCAAGTTTTCAACATATATCATGGCAGAGGATTACAAATTTCAAGTTTCTCCAATAATTTTTCAATCGATCTTAAGGTTTTGAGATCCTTTCTAAGTCTACATGTGGTGCATAACTCCAAGCGGCACGTGGCGCAAAATGGTGAAATGACACACCAATATTGACAAAGAAGATCCGAGAAAGTTTAAAGTTGCATTAAACAAAAAAAAATTATTTATCGGGACACCCAATCCCGTCCCGAAATCCCGAAATTAAATCGGGTCCCCGAAACTCTCGGGACCTAGGTTGATCTACCGAGTTTCGGAATTTGAATTTGGAAACCCAATACCCGATATCCGATCCCGAAACACCCGAATTCTCGAAAAAGTGTCCCGATCCCACCCCTAGATCGATGAAAAAAAGGATTATCTCCGAATTGCGGTTGTTGGTTGCTCAAACACGTATTTTCGAAAGTCAAAATGAAAAACGGAATTCACCATTGTAATCAGAAGGCCCAAAAACATTGGGTAGCCGAAAGCGTTTGGCCGAAAAATGTTGTAAGGCGACGTTTGTGTCAAATGTGCCACCACAAGCACGTGATATGCTGAGCTGGGCCTAGGTAACTAAATTCGCCACTCCCTCTCTTCTGCGTGCACTCGATTCACGCACTGAGCGTGAAACCCCGAGTTCGCTATTAAATTCGCGCACTCACTCAACAGAATTCGCCAACTTTATTACCAAAAGTCGTGATCTGCATTAAATCTTTATTTTGGGCTTATAAGGCCATCTCCAAGAGCAAGTGTAAAACTTAAATTTTAAGAGTTTTGTTAAAATTATGACAAAAAGTGCTCTCCAAGAGTACATGTATAATTTAGGAGTTGTTAAAATTTATAGGTTTGGATGGCCAAATACCCATGGCCAAATAAGGTTTTGAGATCCTTTCTAAGTCTACATGTGGTGCATAACTCCAAGCGGCACGTGGCGCAAAATGGTGAAATGACACACCAATATTGACAAAGAAGATCCGAGAAAGTTTAAAGTTGCATTAAACAAAAAAAAATTATTTATCGGGACACCCAATCCCGTCCCGAAATCCCGAAATTAAATCGGGTCCCCGAAACTCTCGGGACCTAGGTTGATCTACCGAGTTTCGGAATTTGAATTTGGAAACCCAATACCCGATATCCGATCCCGAAACACCCGAATTCTCGAAAAAGCGTCCCGATCCCACCCCTAGATCGATGAAAAAAAGGATTATCTCCGAATTGCGGTTGTTGGTTGCTCAAACACGTATTTTCGAAAGTCAAAATGAAAAACGGAATTCACCATTGTAATCAGAAGGCCCAAAAACATTGGGTAGCCGAAAGCGTTTGGCCGAAAAATGTTGTAAGGCGACGTTTGTGTCAAATGTGCCACCACAAGCACGTGATATGCTGAGCTGGGCCTAGGTAACTAAATTCGCCACTCCCTCTCTTCTGCGTGCACTCGATTCACGCACTGAGCGTGAAACCCCGAGTTCGCTATTAAATTCGCGCACTCACTCAACAGAATTCGCCAACTTTATTACCAAAAGTCGTGATCTGCATTAAATCTTTATTTTGGGCTTATAAGGCCATCTCCAAGAGCAAGTGTAAAACTTAAATTTTAAGAGTTTTGTTAAAATTATGACAAAAAGTGCTCTCCAAGAGTACATGTATAATTTAGGAGTTGTTAAAATTTATAGGTTTGGATGGCCAAATACCCATGGCCAAATACAAATTGCTATTTGCAATTGTTTGCAAGAAAGTACAAAAGTTTTTGTACTTTCATGCAAAACATTAAAATATTATGCCCATAAAACTCCGAAAATGAATTTTTTTTTTAAAAACTATTTTTAATTATGAAACTAAATGAAAAAAATAATATTATAAATATATCATTATTATTTATATAAAATACTTCCTCCGTCCCATTAATCTTTATCCCTTGGTACCATTGACCATTCAACTTGATTAAATTCAAAAGAAAATTAAACTAATTTAATTAATATATTTAACTAATAATTTGATAATATTATATGACACTATGTATATTAATATTTAAAAGATTTAATACGCCAAAACTGTGAATAATTTAATATGATAAATCACTTAAGAGATTGAAAATTTTGACTGAATAATATAGCTAATTGAGTAAAAATAATGGGATGGAGGGAGCAATATATAAAAGTTATATGTTAAAATATAAACTAGATGTTGGAATGCAGAGTAAAAAGTGGAAGTGTATAATTCTGTTCATTACTTATATTTTAGGATAAGATGCTCAAATTTAAAAGAACTGTTGGAAATGGCCAAATATTTTTCCAAGTATGGGCTTTTATTTTTCTAATTGACCTCACGAAGTGACTATAATGAGCTCAGTCTACAACCTAAAATGACCGTAAAATATATAATAATTCAAATTGTGGTCCCTACCATGACAAAACAAATCAAAATGGCATATACCGTAAAAGTTGTTATTATTACCTATCAATTTTAATATGATTAATATGTTTGTAACTTCTCTATTTATTTATTCATTTTCCCAATATTCACGTACTTTATTTTTTTAAGTAAATTATAAATATAACGCTTTGCGTTCTCGCTCGCACTTACGCACCACGAATTAGTTACCTAGAGCTGGGCAGCAGCCCAGTCACCACATACATGACAGCCAACTAAGCACCACGCGTGTGATCAACACTACGTGGTATGACATGTAAGTGTTCATGTGGCTTGCTACGTCATTAAAATAACTCAATCTTTTTGCCACATGGCAGACACGTCAGCCGTTGTGCTACGTGGCACCATCACATCAGCTCCTCACGCCCACACGTACGTGCAGGCGGTGCGTGCCGCATCCTCCAATGTCCGTTTTGGCCCAAGTAATTTCATTATTGATTACGCCCAAACTTGTCGAAACAAAGCGATCGATGTAGAATAGATTGGGCGATCGTATCCATGAGGAGATGACTAAAATAAGCTAAAACCGTTAGTAGACAAAGTAGCTTTAGAGATAAATAAACAAACTAAATTAACGAAGCGATTTGATTTTAAGAAAACTTAAAGAAAAGTGAATTTTTGGTTGTTGAAAAATACGATAATTAAAACGGTAAGATATCAAGAATCCCTTATATGCTTCGTTCACTTATTTGGATTGATTCATAAAACTACTCAATTGAAAGTTTCACATCCCAAACCAGGGGCGGATCCAGGATTCCAGAGTCGATGGGGCCAATTTTATTATCATGAAAAAAAAAATCTGTATAAATAGATGAACACAAAATCTATACTCTAAAATGCATTTTCACTATATTATTAATATATACCATGTTCATTAATATACTATAAAATAGTCTCAAATAAAATTAATATTATTTTCATTATGAATTAAAACTTCAGCAAATTAATGTATAACAAATAAACTTGTATATTGTTTTCAAGCTTATTTTTCACAAGCTTTACTTTATATTTCGCATACACAACATATGAAATAATGAATAAACTAATATCACAATAAAATGGTATCATATTGGTTTAAAATTTAAAAGCCATAATAGTTTAATTAATTAAATCATACTATTGATAGACATATCACTTAAATTCACAAAATATTGTAATTTAGATTTTAAAAGAAACCAATAGGCATTCAAATGAACTAAATATATATATATACATGAATAGAATGAAAAGAAAAAAAAAGCCAAAATCTTGGGGGGGCCAAGGCCCCCCCAACTCATATAGTAGATCCGCCCCTGTCCCAAACAATCAATTGGAAGATAAAGAATTGAAAAATACATTATTTCTAATGTATTTGAGTAAATAATTTTCTTGCTTTTAGAGTTAACACAAAATATCATCTTATGAGAAATAAAAAATATACTATATACCAAGGCATATTGCATTAAAAGACTACCCATAAAACGAAAGACTTATATCAATATAATTATATCATAAAGATTTTCACATAAAAAGAGCTTGACTAAATTTATATGAAACTAATAAAACAATTGTATTAACATAAAAGTTGATGAAATCAAAATTATTAAACTTACAAAACCTTGAAGAATCGAATCCAAATAAGATCACTACGCATATAAGTTCATCTCTAATCTCACCAAATAACTCTTAGCCTAATTTGCTAATCATTATCACAAGTTTCAGAGAGAAAATATGATAATGTTTTGAGAGAGAATTGTAACTAAGACTAAGAATTGTGTGTTCCAAGATGTGTGATTCTAGGACTATATATAGGTGCTAAATAGCCCTAATCCAAGTAGGAGAATGTTTAGGAGGTAGAAATTGAGTAGAAAGATGTTTAGAAGGCCCAATCCTCGTATGGAAAGGATTTATGCAAGTTTCCTAATCACTTTAGGACAAAAATCGCGATTTCCGCACGCGGATAGTAAATTCTGCTCTGCGCGACATATTTAAAAAATATATATCTTTGTCATCCGAACTCCAAATTCAGATCCGTAAAGTTCGTAACGTAGCTAACTCCTTCCTCTACAACATATCCGAAATTTAGCTTAATAGGAGTTTCCTAAGGAGAGTTATCGTCCTTGGAAGTAGCAGCAATATTTCTGGCAGATTCCTTATTTGTTGTCCTTGCACTAATTGACTTCCTTGAACCTTTCCTTCGTTTCAAATAATGCCTTTGATACTTGTACAATTTGAGAAAGCTAAATATTCCGGCATCAAATCACCTGTTACAAATATGTGTGACATCTAATGTTACACACATAGATCTATGACACATGTCCAGTCTCACAGCAACCGCATTTCACTGGATGACCACTAATTATCTTTTAGACGCTGGATAACTTAATTAAATTATAAAAATTTAAATTTATTTACTAGATAATGAACAATTTAGAATTGAAAGAAAAAGAAAAATTGAAATCAATCATCTCTTCCCAACAAGGGTGCCCTTACCCGAAACCTATCACCACGTCCATGACCTCCACCGCCACCACCTTCAACTCACTTCAGCCTACTGGAGCCACCATCCCCCATGGCCACCATTGTAACCCACCTCAAACACCTTCTTAACCACACTATCCTTCCTTCAATGCCACCATTCTCCACCAAAGCCGCACAGCTCCTCAAAATTTCACAAATTTGCGAACACACAATTGGTGATTGTAATTATACATTGCAGAATTAAATGCTAATCACTACTAGAAACAGCAAGAATTTCCACCGAAATATTCCCACCGAAAATAATTGGTGGGAATATTTCAAGAATTCCCACCGAATTTACTCTCGGTGGGAATATTCCCACCGATGTAAATGTAGGTGGGAATATTAATATTCCCACCGACTTTGTAGTAGGTGGGAATTTAATTCCCACCGATTTATCCATCGGTGGGAATTGTATAGTATGCAATTTTTTTTTTTTTTTTTTTGAGAAAATAGTATGCAAATTAAATTACTTGCATTATTTGAGATTATATATATATATATATATTTAGTACTTGATATGTTACATGAGTAAGTTATCTGAATTGCTTCTTGTTTATAACAACAAACTGATGTTGATTTTATAGATTTCTTATAATACTTTGTGAATGCATGACGTACATATAAACCACGTAACCCTATATTTTTTAGGATTTTATAAAATAAAAAAAATAATCCTGCAATATTATAAATTTAAATTTCAAGAGCTAATTAACGCAACGTACATATAAACCACGTAATCCTAGTGATGTTTATGTTATAATTTCAATTAAAAAATTTCAAAGTTAATAGAGCCGACCCTGAGACTTCAATTTAAATAATTTTCATATATTATTTAAATAAGAAATAATATTACTTGATAAAAAACATCAATAATACGATACACAATTTTATTAAATAAAAAATAATTACATTCTTGAATATATCATAAAAACCTAAACTCTTATAAAAATACTACTATTACTTAAATATTAATCCTTTACCATTTTTTAAATAAAATTAACAATTCAATTATCATTCCCACCGCGTGTAAATTCGGTGGGAATAAATTAACAATTCAATTATCATTCCCACCGCATGTAAATTCGGTGGGAATAAATTAACAATTCAATTATCATTCCCACCGCATGTAAATTCGGTGGGAACAGTGGGACCACATTTAATTCCCTGTCTGCATATAATCTCCCTCCCCGTATATAGAACAAACATTTTAGCCCTTTTTTTCAAAAAACAAAATCCAAGATATGTTATAATGTTCAGCTGCGCCGCCTAACAGCCGATCGCGCGCGACACCACCAGATCTGGCCCGATCGCGCGCGACACCACCAGTCGTACACCACCCATCCTTCTCCTCACCATAGCTTCACCTCCCCTAACAGCTGCGCCATAAAAATCCCCAATTTCCCAACCTACAAAACCCTAAAACTCATTCGCTCTCAAGGAATCGTGAAGCAGCCAGAGCCCAAGCAAACAGAAGGACTCGCCGCCTGTATCCCCCGCCGGCTCCACACCTCCGGTATCCCCCTTTGCCGGTGAGCTTATTTTCATGATAATGTTTATATTAGAATTGGTAACTTATGATAATGTTTTTGAAATTAAATATGTTTGGTGTATGTTTAATTAGTAGATCGATTTTTTTTTTAAAGTCTGTTGTTGGGTATCAAACTATCAATTAATAGTTTTCAATTTAGTCAATGATATTGTGATGATTTTAGTTAGAAATTGCTTCTATATAAACTGATGCATGACTGGTTCATTTTTTATATTTTTTAAAATTAAAAAGATAACCAAAACATGGTTTTCTACTTTCTTTTTGGGAGTTATATATTATAACTAAGACTAAAGTTTGGTAACTTCCAATTTGCTGTCTGTTCCTGTGCTGTTTGTTCTTCTTTCATTAGCATCCTCTGTTTCAACTTTCAACATGGTCTGATTTCTTGGATGATATACACATATACATGGTCTTTTTTTTTCTTCTTATTTTCTTTATTTTGGGTGTGGATAAGTTGGATGATTCATTGTATTGCTTATTCAATTTTGACCTGTTTGTCAATCTGATTTCGTACCATGATCAGTGAGTCTTCTCTTGTAATAAAGACCAGTCCTTGTGTTTTATGGATTTTAAAATTGATAATAAGACTAAACATTGTTATTACTTCTATCTACAAAATCAGGGATCATGTAGAAATAGTGGTAATGAAACTGCAATAATAACACTTTTCAGAGTTAAAACAATCGAAACTAAGTTGTGTTTTGCATTGTTTCAATTGTTTCAGAGTTAAAACAATCGAAATCAGTATTTGATTGATTTCCTCTTAAAGATCAGTGTTCTCATTAGCGCAAATCTATAGATTAAATCAGTAAAAATAACCATATAACTTCTTTTGAAAAGTTTGCCCCTTGATCATTATCCTTGATCATTATGCTTTGACTCGACTTGTTAGCTGCACAATTTGATAAAGTATTGTTATTTGGGACTCTCAGCTTAATACTGCATAATTGTATTACTTTATGTGTTGGGTTGAAATTTTACATTGTTAGATTGTTGATATTTCAGGTATGGGCAGAGAAACAGGGAGTGTCGAAAAAGGGGACTGTACTTGGGCTGTCAGGTCGGGCGAATATTGTACGTCCTTCATGTATCGGACGAACGCAAACCAATTACAATGATCCACAACTTTTGCCACAAACCGTTGAAAGAGTTGTAGAATCTCGAATGGCAACAATGCATGAGGAGATGCGTGCGGAGATGCAAACAATCTAATCAAGACACCAATTTGAACATTTTGTAAGAATTGAATGTTTGTAGGATGATTATGAATATATATGGTTTGTAAGAATTGAATATTTAGGTTTTGCAAGGATTGATTATTTAAGTTTGTAAGAATTGAATATATTTTGTTATGAGTAGATGGACATTTATGTAATTATTGTCGGGAATTCATGCATATTACAAATTTAAAAAAAAATTATTATTGAAAATTAAAAAAATTATTTTCAGAAATAAAAAAAAATTGAATATATATGAATTCCCACCGAATTTTGAACCGGTGGGAATATATATTCCCACCGAGTTATGCGGTGGGAATATTCCCACCGGCATATTCGGTGGGAATATTCCCACCGACAGACTCGGGGTGGGAATTTATTTTCCCTCTGAACATTTCGGTGGGAATTGCGGTGGGAAAAATGTCGGTCGGAATTTCGGTGGGAATTCGATTCCGACCCGACTTTTTTCGACCTATTTTTTCGGTGGGAATTTCGGTGGGAATTTTTATATTTCCACCGATTATGACCAAAATCGGTGGGAATTTCGGTGGGAATCTTCATTAATTCTAGTAGTGAATTACCTTTATTTAAATTGGAAACTCAATTTTAGATTTTCATGGAAGTTAAATTCTTAGATAGAGAGAGAGTGTTGAATTATAATTCAAAATATGAAAAAAAAAACTATATATGTATACATATTTAATATTTTAATGGTATATCATATATAATGTGTACACTTTGTCACATGGGATAAAAACTCATTCTAATTTTGAAATTAGAAAACCGATGAGAGAGACAGAGAGGCACATTCATCTGTTCTTCTTTGTGAAACATTGCATCTCTTCAATTCAAAACTATTGAGCAACGTTTTGAATGGTGCCTATTCCAAATCATTGTGTTTTCCTCTATAAATACCAGTCTTTCTCCCCAATTCAAAACACAGAAAAACACTCTTCATATTTCTTTCAAAGATTCAAATACTACTATCTTCCTAAAGGAAAATCATAGCAAATAATTTTTGAATATTATCTCAAGAAAGTTTTGGGTTATAGTTTATAAGGCGATTGTGGGATCATTCAAGTTCGTGGGATTCTCTTGTTCGAGTGCACGTCAAGATGTCCTGAAGGTTCGTTGTATCTTGGGTATAGACGTCGATTGAGTTTGCACCAGGGCAGCGGCGAATTCTATTCTAAAGGGAGTGCTTTGCACGCCTCGAACCGGGTTTTTCCATTCCATCCCTCTTATAATTATTATCATCATAAAAAATAAATTGAAAATTTGGTGTTGTTATTGTGTGATTTTGTTTTTTTCTGTTTTTTAGAACTAACAATTTTAGAATAGAATTTATTGACTATTGAACTGGTGATTTGTCTATTAGGAAACAGAAAGTTGCTTGCTAATATAAATCTCACACATTAAAACTTTGCACATAAACTGTTTGTCTAAATTACTTAGTTAATTTGTCGGAGTCAAAAACAGTTTTTAAGTGTGCCTTTTAAGTGCTGAGAGTTTAAAAATGGGCATTAATGAAGAACAAAGTTCTATAAAACCTGAGAAATTTAATGGGTATAATTTTCGTAGGTGGCAAAAACAAATGCATTATTGGTTAACTTCCCTAGGGCTGTTTTCAGCAATTACTAATCCTAGTACATCTAAGGAAAAAACTAAGGATAGTGATACATCTAGTGAGTCAGTACATAAAGATTACTTGTGTCATGGTCGTATACTTTCTGCCTTGTCAAATGTCTTATATGACATTTATCACTCTACTGATACCGCTAAGGAACTTTGGGATGCACTAGAAAGAAAATATGGTAAAGAAGATGAAGGTCTAGATAACTATGTAATTGGAAGATACTTAAGCTTTAAAATGACTGATGACAAATCAATTGTACAACAAGCTCAAGATCTTCAAGCTATCCATGAAGAATTAGGCCAAAGGAATATTAAGGTTGATGAAAAGTTTCTCATTCATACTATAATTGAAAAACTTCCTTATTCATGGCAATCCGTTGCCATTTCACTTAGGCATAAACGTGAAGCCATGAGTCTTGATAATTTGATGGTTTCTCTTCAAATAGATGAAAGACAAAAAGAAAAGGAAAAATTAGCACGTAGTGATTTCAATAGTGCTAATCTCATTGAGGGAAACAAGAGAAATAACTCCAAAAAAAAAAGGAAATAAAAAGTATAATGATAACCTAAAAGCCAAAGGTGATATTAATAAAAACAACAACAATAATAATAATAATAATAATAATAATAATAAGAGGGGATGTTTTGTTTGCGGAAAACCCGGACATTTTGCGAGGCATTGTAGGCATCGCAAAGACAAGAATATGAAAGCACAAGAAGGATCAATTAAACAAACTAATGTGGTTGTTGCCGGTACCAATGATGGAACTGATGATAGGTTAGTAATTTCAAATTCTGAAATTAATCTAGCTTGTGAATCAATTGATTGGTGGATTGACACCGGTGCTAATATTCATGTATGTGCTGATAGATCTTTATTTTCGATTTATCAGGTTACAAACGAGAAATCCGTAAATATGGGAAATGCTACTGCTGCAAAGATTATTGGAGAAGGAATAATTGACTTACAATTAAGTTCGGAAAATACTCTCTCTCTACATAACGTGCAGCATGTACCCGATATTAGGAAAAATCTGATTAGTGGATCCCTTCTTATAAAAGATGGTTTTAGACTTTTGTTTGAGTCAAATAAAGTTGTATTAAGTAAAAACAGTAGCTTTGTAGGAAAAGGTTATGTATTTGATGGCTTATTTAAGTTAAATGTACTTAAAGTTAGTAATATTAATAATAATATTTTTTCTCTTTATAATGTTGATGTTTCTTCCAATGTATGGCATGGTCGTCTTGGACATGCTAACTTTCATACAATAAAGAGACTGATGAACTTAGATTTAATACCTAAATCTGAAATTAATTTTCATAACAAGTGTGAGATTTGTGTACAATCTAAACTTCCTAGAAAACCTTTTAGTTCAGTAGACCACAAAGCAAGTAAGACATTAGAATTAATTCATAGTGATGTTTGTGATTTTGTGATTTTAACCTTTATTCTAGAAATGGAAAAAGGTACTTTGTTACTTTTATTGATGATTTTTCTAGATATTGTTATGTATATGCAATTAGAACTAAAGATGAAGTGTCTAATATGTTTAAAACATATAAGAATGAAGTTGAAAATCAACAAGATGGAAAAATTAAAAACCTTAGGACTGATCGAGGAGGAGAATTTTATTTAGATGAAATATGTAAGGAACATGGAATTATTCATCAAGTTACTCCTCCTTATTCCCCCCAATCTAATGGAGTGGCTGAAAGGAAAAATAGGACTTTAATTGATATGGTAAACTCCATGCTATCTAGTTCAGGGTTACCAAATAATTTTTGGGGTGAAGCACTTATTAGTGCCTGTTATATTCTAAATAGAATACCATATAAGAAACATGATAAATCACCCTATGAACTTTGGAATGGTCGAAAACCGAATTTAAAATACTTTAGAATGTGGGGGTGCCTAGCAAAAGTACAAATTCCTAAGAAAAAGAGGAAAAAGTTAGGACCAAAGACAGTAGATGGAGTCTTTATTGGTTATTCACTAAACAGTCCTACTTATAGAGTCTATATAATAAAATCAGAAATTGATGAGTTTCATGTAAGTACAATTATAGAATCTAGAGATATTGTATTTTTTGAAGATATATTTCCAATGAAAAATAAATCTGATTTACCAAAAACTTCTAACACTAGTTCTAGTTCTTTAAATACTAATGATGAAAGAATGAATGATAGTGTTGAGGAACCTAGAAGAAGTAAAAGAGCTAGGATTGAAAAATCATTTGGAGATGATTTTTATACATATCTTATTGAAGATGATCCTGTCACTTATAATGATGCTATATCTTCAGTTGACTCTATGTTTTGGAAAGAAGCTATTAATAGTGAAATGGAATCTTTACTTAGTAATAAAACTTGGGTTCTAACTGATTTACCAAAAGGTTGTAAACCTATAGGGTGTAAATGGATATTCAAGAAAAAACTAAGAGCCGATGGTTCCATAGACAAATATAAAGCTAGATTAGTTGCCAAGGGGTTTACACAAAAGGAAGGATTTGATTACTTTGATACTTATTCTCCAGTAACTAAATTAGTACCATCAGACTTCTTTTGTCCTTGGCTTCTATACATAATCTTATTATTCACCAAATGGATGTGAAAACGGCATTCTTAAATGGTGAGTTAGAAGAAGAAATATATATGGTTCAGCCGGAGGGTTTTATAGCACCTAAACAACATAAAGTATGTAAACTTGTAAAATCTTTATATGCTTTGAAACAAGCACCAAAACAATGGCATGAAAAATTTGACCAAGTTATTCTTTCTAATGGTTTCGTGATTAATGAATTTGATAAATGTGTTTATAGTAAAATACACGAATCAAATTGTGTGATCTTATGCCTTTATGTAGATGACATCTTAATTTTTGGCACTAATATGAGTATTGTAAAAGAAACTAAGTCTTTCTTGTGTAATAATTTTGATATGAAGGATTTAGGAGAGGCTGATGTGATTCTTGGTATAAAAGTAATTAGATCCCAAGAAGGAATAACAATAACACAATCACACTATATAGAAAAAATTCTAAAGAAATTTGATAAATTCGATTGTAAGCCAGTGAGTGTTCCCTATGACCCTTCTATCAAACTTAAGAAAAATAGTGGTGATCCGGTTGCTCAATTAAAATATTCTCAAATTATTGGAACTCTAATGTATCTTACTAATTCTACTAGACCGGATATTGCACAAGCTGTTGGAAGACTTAGTAGATACACTAGTAACCCCGATACTAGTCATTGGAGTGCTTTAGAAAGGGTATTAAGATATTTAAAAGGCACTGTAAATTACGGAATACATTATTCTGGTTATCCCACTTTACTAGAAGGATACAGTGATGCAAATTGGGTTTGTGATTCTGATGAATCTAAATCTACCACTGGGTATGTGTTTACACTTGGTGGTGTGGTTGTGTCTTGGAAATCTTCCAAGCAAACATGTATATCTCGGTCATCCATGGAATCCGAGATGATAGCACTCGATGCAACTGGCCAGCATGCAGAGTGGCTTAAAGGATTGTTATCAGACATTCCTTTAGGAGAAAAGCCTATACCGGCTATATCTATTCATTGTGATAGTCAAGCAGCTATATCGAAGTCTAAGCAAAAGAATTCTAATGAGCAAAAGAGACACTTGCGTTTAAGACAAAAAACGATAAAATATCTCTTAAATAAAGGAATCATTGCTTTAGATTATATTCGGTCCGAAAAGAACATTGCTGATCCTTTAACTAAAGGACTTCCAAAATTGCAAGTTAAAGAATTTGCAAAGGGGATGGGATTGAAGTCCATAAATTGAAATCACCGATAGTGGCAACCCAACCTTATTAATTGGAGATCCCAATTGAAAGGTTCAATGGGTAATAAACAAACTGTTTGGGTGATTGGACAATACTAAAACTTAAAATTTTAGAATCCATCTCGTGAAATAACTAGTGTTGTACTGCAACAAAAGAGGACGAGTATATATATACTCCTAATGAGTTCATAATTTATTAATAGGGTATTGAGTTGCAGACTACCCTTGAAGAACTCACCTATACAAGTGTGGTTGTGGGGCCGCAACCTATGAGACTAGGACTTATCTCTAGAGCACTTGTTAAACCAAGATACTAGCGCACAGCCGTAACTGTGCTACCCCGTTAGAACTTGATATCACTCATACTATGTGTATGACTTGTTGAAATTTGTAACAAAAGAATCATAGTTCAAGACTTATGTTCACTATGGTTTATACGAATGAATACTTGTCAATACTAAGTGAAAGTTCAAGTCCGCAAGACACTTTCACCCATTACATAGTCAAAATCGCCTTAGTACTTTTTCTCATATTTTAAATTATGTGGGGGATTGTTGAATTATAATTCAAAATATGAAAAAAAAAAAACGATACATGTATACATATTTAATATTTTAATGGTATATCATATATAATGTGTACACTTTGTCACATGGGATAAAAACTCATTCTAATTTTGAAATTAGAAAACCGATGAGAGAGACAGAGAGGCACATTCATCTGTTCTTCTTTGTGAAATTGCATCTCTTCAATTCAAAACTATTGAGCAACGTTTTGAATGGTGCCTATTCCAAATCATTGTGTTTTCCTCTATAAATACCAGTCTTTCTCCCCAATTCAAAACACAGAAAAACACTCTTCATATTTCTTTCAAAGATTCAAATACTACTATCTTCCTAAAGGAAAATCATAGCAAATAATTTTTGAATATTATCTCAAGAAAGTTTTAGGTTATAGTTTATAAGGCGATTGTGGGATCATTCAAGTTCGTGGGATTCTCTTGTTCGAGTGCACGTCAAGAAGTCCTGAAGGTTCGTTGTATCTTGGGAATAGACG
Source organism: Penstemon barbatus (assembly GCA_003313485.2). Classification (NCBI taxonomy): domain Eukaryota; kingdom Viridiplantae; phylum Streptophyta; class Magnoliopsida; order Lamiales; family Plantaginaceae; genus Penstemon; species Penstemon barbatus. Next base: position 65,215,486 of record CM064884.1, on the reverse strand, counting down.
TCGATTGAGTTTGCACCAGTGCAGCGGCGAATTCTATTCTAAAGGGAGTGCTTTGCACGCCTCGAACCGGGTTTTTCTATTCCATCCCTCTTATAATTATTATCATCATAAAAAATAAATTGAAAATTTGGTGTTGTTATTGTGTGATTTTGTTGTTTTCTGTTTTTTAGAACTAACAGAGAGATCGGTGTAATGGTGATTGTACGCGCGAGCTGGAGTCCGATGACGTTGAGGCTTAGATGATTGGTGGTGGCCGCCGGACTTTATGGTTGGTCGGAGTTGCAGGTGGTTGGGGAATTTGATTTGGGTTGTGTGTTTTATGTCTAATATTTTAATTAAATTGATTAAGGAAAAGTAATTTAAGTTTTAATTAATTTGATCATGAAGGTGAAAAAAAAAACCTAATCATTAGTTAATTGACTTTTAATTACAAATAAAGAGCTTTTGAATTTTAAGAAAGTCTTTAATATGAGTTATATCTAATTCATTTAATTTAAGTATTTTCTAATTGATTTTATAGAAATATTATCGTGTGCTATTCACAGTAGGTATGTCTGGACATGTGTCATTGATCAATGTGTGTAACATAAGATGTCACACACAATTGTAATAGGTGATTTGAGGCGAAATATTCCGGGGTCCATAATTTATTTTCCTACAAAAACAAATCAAAACTCAATATTTTCTAATTACAATAATTTCTATTAATTTCATGAAAATATCAAATTAACACTTGATTTATTTAGAAAATAAGAACAACTTAAGTGCATTTTCAAGCACTAATCACAACCCCCAACCAGCTTATTGCTAGTCTCTAGCAATTCAAGCGCAAATAAAAATAAGTATGATGAACAAAATTGAGAAGAAATAAGATAAACTATATAAGTACTTCAATCAAAGAGCTAGTCAAAGATCAGAATCGCTATCAAGATTAGTTCGATCATAACTCCCAAAATGTGTGCGTGTGAATACTAAGCATAAACCTTCATACCACAAACCACAATACACATAGCTTTCGAAAATTTACCAAGTAAAGTATCAACTCCATTTCCTCACGGATAAAGTGTTTAAGTTTTTAGGACAAGGATTTCACTCATGGAGTTGGAAAACAGATAGTCACTCAAAGAAATAGGCCATATTTTTACGAACAAGCATACAAACAAACATTGATTCAAAGATAGGAAACATAACTATCTAGAGGTAGCATTCTTTCACAATTTAGCTTAAGGATTTCAATTGGTCGATACATACTATAGAGCATATAAAGATTCGTCTTCTATAATGACGAAAACTAAGAACTTTTTTTTTCTTTTTTTTTTCACTTTTTTTTTAATGGCTCATAAAGACATTTTACTCTTGACCAATATCATCCATCTCTTTTATTTTTCTTTAAGAATGTTACTCTAAATAGCAATTAACCAATTCAAAAGAACAATATAAGTTCATAAGTTGTTTTCTCAACCTCTCCTCTCACTCACAAAAGATGTGTGAGTATAGAAAAAAGAACTTTAACTTGGAAAATTTCTAGGCTACATGCATCAAACATCCATCTTACCACAAGCTTAATAATGTGCTCTTGAAATTATTTTGGAAGCTACTTTCTAATAATAAAGATAGAAAAAATGACTAAGACTTTACACAATGAAATCATACATAAATAAAAAATCTATCATCTCAAATCAATCCATTCATACATACCTTATAGCCCATTTTCAAGAGAATTGTTAATATAAAAGCAATAAACTAATCTTTCATTAAAATGCAATTTTTTTTCTCTCGGAAAGCTACCACCCCCAACTTAAATATGACAGTGTCCTCATTGTCACTATAATATGAATGCAGATAATACAAGAGACAAAGGACTACTACTTGAATGATGTAAGTTAAGCTAGAGATGATCTGAAAACACACAAACGAAAAAAAAAAACACACAAAAGAAAGAAAAAGAAAAAAAATAAAACTATAGTACATAATGGAAAGATAGTAGGGCTGTTCATTCGGTGAAAACCGAACCGAACCGAATCTTGATTTTTTCGAACCGAAAACAAAACCGAACATCCTAATTTGGTTTTCGGTTTTAATCGAAATAATTCGGTTCGGTTTCGGTTTCGGTTTAACCGAAATTTTATATTATTGGTAATTTATTAAAATTTTATAAGCAAATACTAAATCATTTATCATAAAAAACATCAAATTAATAGGTAACCATAACACTAAACATTATTAAACATTACGTAGAACTAAATAGTAAAGTGGTTAACATTTAAAAATCATCAAATGACATAAATTAAACAACTAAAATTCATATCATAGGCATAAAATTAAAGAATTTTACAATACAACTGCAAAAACTAACATTTAATAATCCTCAATTGACATAAATTGAAAAAAAATATATTCATATCCATAGGCATAAGATTAAAGAATTTTAAAGTCAGTAAAATCGAACAAAAAATGTTAACCTTTGAATCAAAAATTCAGTTTTCGGTTCGGTTCGGTTAACCGAACAAAAATAACCGAACCGAACCGAAAACCGAATTTAGGCCAAATTGTTGGGATTCGGTAAGATAAACAGCCCTAGGCACAGCGGAATATAAAATTTTAGGACCTCTTACGGAATCTTGCCAAATACTACTCCAGTTGTATATATATGAACATAAATAAAACGATAGTATGAACAGTTGCAGTTGTACCTATCTCCTTGCAAATCCTTGGCTAGCAAAACGGACTCTGAATTTCTCCTCAGCAAAATCGACCCAAGCTCTGCGGTAGCGCCCCACGTGTTGCGCTCTACGGGTTGATACACCACAATTACACGAAAATAGTAAATCTTGATCAGCTAGAACACAAGATATATTATGATCTAGGATTTAGGAACGATCTTGGAACAAAATCGAAAACGAAAAATTTCTTCCACAGGGAAGAAGGGTTCGGCCGATTACACAGGGAGAGGGGAGAGAATTTTTGCTCTGCTCAAATTTTGCTAGTTGAGTTGTGTGAAAAATAACTACAAGAAAGCTACTTATAGTTATCTCCCTAACCTATTCCTATTAGGACTAGGGCTCCTCTCTCCTACATGGGCCATGGCCCTCTTTAATTTAGAAGACTAAGTCTTCTAATTAATTCATGGACCAGTTAAATAATTTTGACCAGGCTTTATTGAATCTCCCAATTAAATAGCCCAATTAATTAACTAGTCTCCCAATTAATTAATTCTGACTTTAAGTCTAATTAATTAATTATTCCTTTAATTAATTAAATCCAACTTAATTAATTAACTCACAAATTAAATTCCAATTCAATTTAAGATCCTGATCCAATTCCAATTGAATCCCATTTTGTTCCAATTGGGTCGACCCAGTGGACCCACCCATAATAATCGACCCAGTCGATTATTCACATAGTCGACCCAGTCGACTCGGTCGTTCTTATTTACTCGCTTTCGCTTCATGTGTATTGTGTATGTCCCCGTAGGTTCACCACATAATTGGCCGTGGGTTATAATTAAATATTATTTAATTATTCGAGTAAGACTTACTCTAAATCAATCGAACACTCTGTCGATTGATCATTCCAAAATTAGCACCCCTGCTAATTTGGGAATTCTCCCACACTCCACGGTCGATGTCCAGCCACAAGCCCATGGAGCCCAATCACTGGTGAATTAATTCAGTGAACCTTTTATCATTTATAATTTTCATATACGACATAATCTCTCCATCGATCAATCTCCCAGTCGAGACTTAAGGGTATGGTCTTTCATCGGATTCCCTTTTCTTTTGTCTTGACCTTATGTACTCTGATCTCGAAATAAATTCTCTTTGACTTAATCTTTATGAGCTACTTACATAAAGTCGTCAGATACCTTGGCCAAAGATTTTACCAGAATTAATTTCTCAAAGAAATCCATAGGAGAATTTCCCAACCTATCAGGTCGGGTCAATGGATCCTTTGTTGATGATATGAATCTGCATACAAGTTCATCTATACCCAATATAAGTCCACAGAGACTTTCTGGCGATCCCCAGTCAGTCGGAACTCATATCAAAGCATAGACGTTCTCGCACCAGATAAACCCTGTCATCTCAAGTAGTTAGGGATCGTTCCTCGTATACTATTATAAATATGGAATAACTTCAACCCCGATATGCGACTACCGCTTCCATGGTGAGTTATTTCCTATTGGGGTATTCAGTGCGCTTGCCATTCCAGCAAGCCACCCACTTATGTGTGTCGACTATCCCAGTCACGCTCGTGGACCCCAGCGTTCTCCAGTTCATCGGAGTACAAACAACAGTGAGAGTCTAACCGAATCCAACGATGTCCTATCTCGATTGGATTCTACGACTCTTGAATATGTTCTAGATCACGGCCTTGGAGATCAGTCCACGGGTTGTCCCATAGCCCTGTGATCTAAGGACTTCTATCCTTATGCGTAGATAATTATTACATAAGATAAAAATGACCATTTAATAAAGTGCATTTATTAATCGAAATTGAATAGTTCCTTATTTATTACAATAAATGCTAGCCATACAGCTGGCTTGCAGGACACTATTTCTATCAATCTCCCACTTGTCCTAAAGCCAGTCTTTTATGTTCTTGAGTCCCATCTTATGCAGATATTTCTCAAATGCCTTTTGAGGCAGAGGCTTCGTCAGCGGGTCCGCAGTATTATCTTCTGAGTCGACACGTTCCATCTTAATGTCTCATCTACCAATGATATCTCTTATCACGTGGTATCGTCTTTGTACGTGCTTGGATTTCTGATGAGATATCGGCTCCGTTCCTTTTACTATTGCCCCATTGTTATCACAGAAGATAGTAATGAGCTCAGCGATGCTAGGTATCACATCCAGTTCCTGGATGTAGTTCCTCATCCAAACACCTTCTTTGCTGCATCACTCGCAGCAATGTATTCAGCTTCGGTGGTTGAATCCGCTGTTGTTTCTTGCTTGGAGCTTTTCCAGCTAACCGCACCACCATTGAGGCAGAATACGTATCCTGATGTCGACTTGAAGTCGTCTACATCACATTGGAAGCTCGAGTCTGTATAGCCTTCCAATTTCAATTCTCCTCCACCGTATACCAAGAACAATTCCACAGTCCTTCTCAGGTACTTCAGAATTGCCTTTACAGCTATCCAGTGCTGCTCACCTGGATCAGACTGGTAGCGACTTGTAACGCTTAAAGCGTAGGCTACGTCTGGTCTAGTACATAACATACCATACATTATGCTTCCTATCGCGGATGCATATGGTACTCGAGACATATTACTTCTCTCTTCTGGCATCTTTGGGGCCATAGACTTAGAGAGTGCAATCACATGTCTCATTGGAAGCAATCCTCTCTTGGATTCTTCCATATTAAATCTTTTCAAGATTTTATCTATGTACTGGGATTGGGAGAGGCCCAGCAGTCCTTTTGATCTATCTCGGTAGATCCTTATACCTAGTACAAAGGATGCTTCTCCCATATCTTTCATTGAGAATTGTGTAGATAACCATGCTTTAGTTTCGGACAATGCTTTCACATTGTTTCCAATGAGAAGAATGTCGTTAACGTAAAGCACCAAAAATTCAACTATACTCCCACTGATCTTCTTGTACACGCAAGGTTCGAACATGTTTTTGATGAATCCAAAAGTTTGGATTGTCTCATCGAAACGAATGTTCCAACTTCGGGAAGCTTGCTTCAGTCCATAAATGGACCTCTGGAGTTTGCACACCTTGTGTTCAGCTCCTTTGGATGCATATCCTTTTGGTTGCTCCATGTAGATCTCCTTGTCAATGTCCCCATTGATAAAGGCAGTGTTTAAATCCATCTGCCATATCTCGTAGTTATACCACGCAGCTATGGCCAGCAAGATTCGAATGGATTTAGGCATTGCGACGGGCGAGAAGGTCTCCTCAAAGTCAATTCCAGGTTTTTGAGTATATCCTTTTGCCACTAATCGCGCCTTGTAGGTTATTACCTCTCCGTTCACTTCAAGCTTTCGCTTATGGATCCACTTGCAACCCACGGGAGCCACTCCCACTGGTGGATCTACCAAGGCCCGGACCTTGTTTGAGTGCATGGAGTCCAATTCGGATTCCATGGCTTCGCACCACTTTCCCGAGTCTATGTCTAGCATAGCCTCTTCGTAAGTCCTTGGGTCGGTTAGAGACTGTCCAGTCTCATGCAGCAGACCGTAGTACCTCTCGGGTTCTCTACTATGTCTTTCTGACCTACGAAGAATCGGTGTACCTTCTGGTGCACTTTCATGCTCATGTTCTCCCACTGCCTGTGGCGACGGGTCAGCTTGATTGACCTCTTCGGCCTTTTCAGCTTCAGTGACCTCATCCAATTCTACGTTATTTTTCTTCTTGTCAACCAAGAAATCCTTCTCCAAGAAGTGAGCATTCCTCGAGACAAATGTAGTTTGTCTTGTAGGATCGTAGAACTCGTATCCTATTGAGTTTTCCGGATACCCCACGAACTTGCACAAAGTGGATTTAGTTTCCAATTTATCTCCCACTAGTTTTTTAACGTAAGCGGGAGATCCCCATGCGCATGAATGCGTATGAGGGTGCCTTGCCAAACCATAATTCGTATGGTGTCTTTTCTACAGATTTAGAAGGTACCATGTTTAGTATCTTCGTTGCCGTGAGGAGGGCATGTCCCCAAAATGAAAGAGGAAGGTCAGTGGCACTCATCATGGATCGAACCATGTCCATCAAAGTTCGATTCCTTCTCTCTGCAACTCCATTCAATTGGGGTGTTGCAGGAGGAGTCCACTGTGATAATATTCCATGCTCTACAAGATAATTCAGAAATTCGTTACTAAGAAATTCTCCACCTCGGTCAGAACGAAGAGCCTTTATCGTATGATCAAGTTGATTCTCTACTTCCATCTTGAATTCTTTGAAACGCTCAAAGGCTTCAGACTTGTGTTTCAACAAGAACACATATCCATAACGACTAAAGTCATCAGTGAAAGTGATGAAGTAGTCATAACCACCTCGGGTGCTTTTTCTTAGTGGTCCACATACATCAGTATGTATTAAGTCCAATGTTTGCTTGGTTCGCTCAGGGTTTCCCTTAAATGGCAACTTAGCCATTTTACCCTTTAGACATGGTTCACATGTTGGCATTTCATCAATGCGATTGATTTCAATCGCGCCAGATGATGTTAACTTTTGAATCCTTGACTTAGATATATGTCCAAGTCGAGTGTGCCATAATTGGGCAGATATTTCATTATCTTGTTTCCTTTTGTTTTGTTGTACATGCATCACTAACTTAGGTGGTTCAATGGTATATAGTCCATCTTTTAATGTACCAGTGAAAAACATATTATCATTCATGAATAACGAAAAGAAACCTTTATTAATAGTAAAATTAAAACCTTCATTATCCAAAACAGGAATAGAAATAATGTTTTTTCACCAAACCAGGTACATAAAGAACGTTCCTAAGGACTAATTTATTACCACCTAAATCTAACTCCACTTTGCCTATGGCCTCGGCAGCAGCTCTAGCTCCATTACCAAATCTTAGGATCCAATCCCCTGGCCTAAGTGGCCTTGTTGCTCCCATAACCTGTAAATCATTACAAAGATTAGAACCACAAGCAGTGTCTAGCACTCATGATGCACGGTTAATTGATAAATTAACTTCAACAAGGAATATACCTTTAGAGCTCTCCAAGAACTCTTTGCAATTCCTCTTCCAGTGTCCAGGTTTCTTGCAGTAGAAACATTTCTATTCACCAGACGAAGCTTTACGCTTCTTTCCCTTCCCTATGGGCACAGATGGTCCTTTGCCTTTGCTTGAAGAAGCATTTCCTTTCCCTTTCCCTTTCTTTGTCCTTTTGGACTTGGATTGGGTCGAGGTAGCAACCATCACTGGCTTCTCTCTTTTCATGGAAGCCTCGACAGTGGCGAGCATATTAGCCAACTCGTGAAGTTCAACATTCATCTTGTGCATGTTGTAGTTCACAACGAATTGCTCGAATGATCTTGGCAACGACTGGAGGTTTATATCTTGGCAGTAGGTCTTGTCCATCTTTACGTCAAGATGACCAAGCTTTTCAATAAGCCCAATCATCTTGATGCAGTGAGATCGAACATCAGCACCTTCAGCCATCCTCGTTTGTTGCAAAGTCTTAGCAGTTTCATACCGTTCGTATCTACTTTGCACCCCAAATAGACCATTCAGGTGCGTGTAGATTTCAAAAGAAGACTTCATATGCTCGTGCTGCTTTTGAAGCTCATTCGACATGGATGCCAACGTGACTGCAAGTCATCGTCAAGCCACAAATCCACGGCTTCTTTCTCAGTATCATCGGCATCCTTAGCAAGTTCGGGAGGGGGCCCATCAAGGACAAAACCTCGCTTTTCAGAAGAGAGAATGATCTTGAGGTTCCTGACCCAGTCATGGAAGTTAGGTCCAGTTAATTTGTTTTGTTCAAGTATGATGGAAATTGGATTCTTAGACATTATATCTACAAAATGACGAGAGAAGAAATAAATACGCGAAAGATTAATTTAAAATGCACAATTTACAAACATGGTTTTTATTTGTAAATTACTCCCACTATTTTAATCAAAATCTTATGCCCCCACATAAGTTTCGGGAATTTAAAATATCATAGCGGGCTTAAGGCCCAAATGCAATCTCCTAGTACCCACGACTCGTTGGCCATACTATTTGATTCACTTGGTGGTCGATTACGTCGACGGTTAACCATCGCAGCTAACCCTTAAGTTCATTTAGCCTCGTTTTTCGATATGGACCCACGACTCGTGAGACATCCATACTTACTAGCGTTAAATCATGTCCAATACTCGTGGAGAGAAATAGTTCAATCCTAGATGCCCCACGACTCGTGAGACAGCGCCTAAAACTTTGCTATCCCATCCCTTGGCACTAAACTCGTGCATCGAGGCAATTTACATATCATCTTCCTATAGCTCGACCCACGACTCGTGAGACATCGAGATATATTCGTACAATATGCCTAAGACCTTGTAATTGGATAGGCTCGGACCATAGAGACTATTCATATGCGCCCTCAGGTTCGATTTAATATTCTAATTGAATTTTAAGTTCAATTGGAGGTTTTAAGTTTTCTTGTGCGAGGTCTCATCAGATTATGCTTTATCTTGTTTATGTGATTTATTCTAAGCATGCATGACATACATCAAAGAATATAAGAAAACATACATCACCTAGCAGGATATGATTGATCGATTGCCCATCCTATGCGATTCATCACGAGCCAAGTGATGAATCAATTGGTCAGTCTAGGGTGGAAATTAAATGTCCTAACTATTACAATTTTCAAACCAATACATCATGGGCCTTCTTGTAATATCCAGCTTGATTGGGCCTCCATGTAATGAATTGGGCCTCCATGTCCTCCAAGGTAAATGGGCCTCCATGTGGATCTTCAAGTCTTCATGAGGTCTTCGCGGCTCCAAGCCTAATCTAAGTCTAGCTTAAATAATACAAATGGTCCTATTCTATTACATTTGTTTGCGCAAGCCAGGGCACCAATCAGGCCCATTTAATTACAACCCAAAAATAAATAAACCAAAAACTACACAGGGCTTAAGGGCAAAATCGATCAATCTACATATTCACTCAAGAACATGCATAAATTCACATAAGGGCATAAATGTAAATTTATCGGCTCCTATAATTTTAATTCTCAAAAATTATCCAAGTTAATTTAATTTTTGAATTAATAATTAACCTCTAAGATTAATTAGCTCTTACTTGAGCTCTAAGTAATCTACAAACCTTATCTTGATTAAATTGGTTAATTAAGGTAATTTAAATCTCTAAGATTCTTACCTTATCCAAAACTCTAAGTTTCCCAAATATTCTCAAATCTCCAAGATTCTCAAGATAATCCTATTTTGACTAGATTAGTTAATTAAGGTTGTGTTCAAATCTAACAAGATAACTACCTTTTCCAAAAACTCCAAGTTTCCTAATCCTCCAAAATTCTCCAAGATTTTCAGGACTTCCAAAATAGGTAGAATTAGAGTCCAACCCAAACATGACCAGTCGAGACCAATCACGGACTGCCACGTGGACAACCCACGCGCGACCATTAAGGGCGCGTGAGTTGCTCGTTGCAGCAGCCGCGGCACGTGGATGCGTGCGGCAGCAGGCTGCCGCGCACAGCAGCGTGCGGACACCAGCCCGTGGGCTGCTGCCGTGCGCAGCGTGCGCGGCCAGCGTGCTGTTCGCACGCTACCGTTGGCAGCGGCTTGCGGTGGCCTCCCAGCCGCTGTGCGCTGCCGCGCACCGCCGCGTGCCACCGCGGGTTGGGTCTAAAAATATATATATATTTTTTTCGATTACTTATGATTTAATTAAACAAACCCAGTCAATTAAATCCCAATCCAAAATAACATCAACATGATAAAAATTTTCGAATCTAAAATTATCCATTAACTCCAAGTTAAATAACAAACGTCCTAAAACATGCAAAGTTAAAGAACTAGCCACACATAAATCAAACATATGATTTATAACACAGAATTTGCAAATTCATATATATACAAAGCCTAAACCTGGCTCTGATACCACTGTTGGGATTCGGTAAGATAAAAAGCCCTAGGCACAGCGGAATATAAAATTTTAGGACCTCGTACGGAATCTTGCCAAATACTACTCTAGTTGTATATATATGAACATAAATAAAACGATAGTATGAACAGTTGCAGTTATACCTATCTCCTTGCAAATCCTTGGCTAGCAAAACGGACTCTGAATTTCTCCTCAGCAAAATCGACCCAAGCTCTGCGGTAGCGCCCCACGTGTTGCGCTCTACGGGTTGATACACCACAATTACACGAAAATAATAAATCTTGATCAGCTAGAACACAAGATATATTATGATCTAGGATTTAGGAACGATCTTGGAACAAAATCGAAAACGAAAAATTTCTTCCACAGGGAAGAAGGGTTCGGCCGATTACACAGGGAGATGGGAGAGAATTTTTGCTCTGCTCAAATTTTGCTTGTTGAGTTGTGTGAAAAATAACTACAAGAAAGCTACTTATAGTTATCTCCCTAACCTAGTCCTATTAGGACTAGGGCTCCTCTCTCCTACATGGGCTATGGCCCTCTTTAATTTAGAAGACTAAGTCTTCTAATTAATTCATGGCCCAGTTAATTAATTTTGATCAGGCTTTATTTAATCTCCCAATTAAATAGCCCAATTAATTAACTAGTCTTCCAATTAATTAATTCTGACTCTAAGTCTAATTAATTAATTATTCCTTTAATTAATTAAATCCAACTTAATTAATTAACTCACAAATTAAATTCCAATTCAATTTATGATCCTGATCCAATTCCAATTGGATCCCATTTCTGGGTCGACCCACCCATAATAATCGACCCAGTCGATTATTCACCCAGTCGACCCAGTCGACTCGTTCGTTCTTATTTCCTCGCTTTCGCTTCATGTGTATTGTGTATGCCCCCGTATGTTCACCACATAATTGGCCGTGGGTTATAATTAAATATTATTTAATTATTCGAGTAAGACTTACTCTAAATCAATCGAACACTCTGTCGATTGATCATTCCAAAATTAGCACCCCTGCCAATTTGGGAATTCTCCCACACTCCACGGTCGATGTCCAGACACAAGCCCATGGAGCCCAATCACTGGTGAATTAATTCAGTGAACCTTTTATCATTTATAATTTCCATATACGACATAATCTCTCCATCGATCAATCTCCCAATCGAGACTTAAGGGTATGGTCTTTCATTGGATTCCCTTTTCTTTTGTCTTGACCTTATGTACTCTGATCTCGAAATAAATTCTCTTTGACTTAATCTTTATGAGCTACTTACATAAATTCGTCAGATACCTTGGCCAAGGATTTTACCAGAATTAATTTCTCACAGAAATCCATAGGAGAATTTCCCAACCTATCAGGTCGGGTCAATGGATCCTTTGTTGATGATATGAATCTGCATACAAGTTCATCTATACCCAATATGAGTCCACAGAGATGCGACTACCGCTTCCATGGTGAGTTATTTCCTAATTGGGGTATTTAGTGCGCTTGCCATCCCAGCAAGCCACCCACTTATGTGTATCGACCATCCCAGTCACGCTCGTGGACCCCAGCGTTCTCCAGTTCATCAGAGTATACACAATAGTGAGAGTCTAACTGAATCCAATGATGTCCTATCTCGATTGGATTCTACGACTCTTGAATATGTTCTAGATCACGGCCTTGGAGATCAGTCCACGGGTTGTCCCATAGCCCTGTGATCTAAGGACTTCTATCCTTATGCGTAGATAATTATTACATAAGATAAAGATGACCATTTAATAAAGTGCATTTATTAATCGAAATTGAATAGTTCCTTATTTATTACAATAAATGCTAGCCATACAGCTGGCTTGCAGGACACTATTTCTATCACAAATCTCAAAACCAAAAACCGAATCGAATAGCTTTGGTTCGGTTCGGTTTTCACCGAACTCATTTCGGTTCGGTTCGATTCGGTCGGTTATCCGAACCGTGAACACCCCTAAAAGATAGAACCTGATTAATGGTATAAATCAAATGTGTTTAGAATTTTATTTCTGATTTTTTGGTGAATTTAAATTAATTTTTCAGAGTATAAAATAATTTTTTTCTTGATTTTTGATGCTTGGAAAATGTTTTAAAATGGAGGAAAATTATTTTTCTTTGAAGGAAACCTCCGAAATTTTTTATCTACCAAGATGTTTCAGTTCGCCAGGTTGTCTCTTGCTTACCCATGGATTCAGCAGCAGTTCAAAAGGTTGCCCTATTCGCGAATCTCCGGATCTATGTTGATCCAGAAAAATAATTTGAGGAAATTGGTAGCAAGTGGTAGTGTTTGGAAACACTTTAAGCTAATTTTAATTCTCTAATGCATGTACGTAGTAAATGAATTAAAATCAAGAAAACTTATGAATTTTATTTTTGAAAACTCTGAAAATATTTTCGAATGTTTGACTTCAAATGGACTACTTTAACACTTATTTATGATGTTCTAATTAATTTTATTTTCTAAATTGAATTTTTTTTATATTAATATTTTTATGAAATTAGAACTTGGTTTGCTTGTGAGCAATCATGTCAAATATTCTTTTATGAGCATGAGTTAAGATATTTTGATTAGCTCAAGAGCTTGATCTAATATTTAACTCGATTAAGTTTGAGAACATGATGTATCCCGGACCTACTGGGAGAGCGACAATCTGAATAGAATTAACACCTGTTTTTGCAATTATTATATATTACAATACATTAGATAAATCTAATGAAAGCTTGTGCACACTTTCGAATTTCGTGGCCATAGATTTGAAATGTGAAAGTTGATCAATAGGGAAGCTTCTTTAGCCGAGGGCTAACAGAAGAAAACTAAACTATTGAATTTCATCTTAATGAGATGAATCTGTCATTTATCTAATTGATTGAAAAACGATGCCATTAATTTTTTTTGGAATTTAAAATTGATCTTAATAACAATTTGAAGAAAAAAATATTTTGAATATTTTTTTATCTCTCTCCTAAAAGTTTTGTTGGATAAGGATGAAGATGAAGAGCACTGAAGACAATAAGTAAAGGGAGGTTTTGATGATTTCCATAACTTCAAATCTGCTAAGTATAAATTAACTTAGTTGATATCCCTTTGAAGAATTTTTGACTTAGTAAAGAAGACATCAGAAGAGTCAAAATTCAAGGTCCAAGACTACTAATCTGCTGAAGGAAAGAAATCAGACTGGTGAAGATCAGCCGACTCAAAACAGATTTGTTCAACCTTGAGATCAGCTTTGTTCGCCATCAGACTCGTACTTTCGTCAGCCAAGTGGAAATGATCAAGAAGTCATCCCAACGGTAATAAATGCCCCTAGAAGTAATAAATGCTGAAGTACAAGGTTATTAAAGACAAATGATTGAAGAATTGCTTCGGATCAGCTTGGTGCATTTAATGCTGCCTGCAGAAAAGTACTGTTGACAGTACGGACAGACTGCAGAGAGCCGTTCGCGGAAATTAAGGACTAGTACCCGAGGATTTTGAAATCTGTCTCACTTCAACGGACATTTTTCAAACCTGCGAGTATAAATAGCTGTAGAGACGAAGGGAAGAAACAACAACACAATCTCTGAGAAGAATTTCGAAGCAAAATCTCTTAAGTTTCAAGAACAGCTCACTCATCAGCTTAGTCATTTGTTGACAAAAGCAGAGTTGAAGAACAACGATAAACACATTTTTCTGAGTGAAATCTGTTAGAGTGTTGTGAGGAGTAAATATCCGTCTTTGTGAGTGATATTACTTCGGAGAGTACGAGTTTCTTTGTGATTTCCTGCTGCGAGCTTACGGCCATATTCATTTGTTGTTTTGGCATAAGTGGAGATATTGTAAACTGTATGTTTATAGTATAACCCAAGATCTATGTGACTTGGAAGAGTGGATTAAAGGATATTTACATCCATATAACCACTATAAAAATTACTTGTGTTTTTACTTGCAATTTTTACTTGCATATTTTCTGTTACATAAAAACACTTTGATTTAACTGTTTGAAAAGTTTTAAAAGAAAAGAAATTTTATAAAACTGGGGATCAAACTTTCAAACTACTAAGTTTACTTGTGAAAAACACTTTACAAATCCACTGCAAGTACTCTAAGTATTAAAACTGATTTTAGGAAAAATCAGCTAAGTGATTATCAGATTAGTGGTCATCAAAGTTGTTCAAAGATTTGTTCGCGATCAGCCTTGTAAAATTACTGTTCGGTAACAGCTTAGTCTGTTTAAGTTAGAACAAAAGTTTTAAAGTTAAAAATTGTCAAAAAGTTTAGAGGTCTATTCACCCTCCCTCCCCCCCCCCCCCCTCTAGACCTCATCTGACCACTTGGGACCAACAAGTGGTATCAGAGCAGGTGGTTCATTAGAATCAGCTGTCTGATCAACGAGCTTGATCCGAGTGTTTTTCAAAGGTTTTCAAACTTTTCAAAAGAGTATATTTTGAAAAATTAAAATTTTTGAAAGATGGATTGTATCAGTCATGTTCCCCACATAGCTGGTATGAGCTTTGAAGACTGGAAAATCAGAATAGAGATTTTCCTGGCTTCTTACAACGATAACATGTACACATGTATCATCAAAGGTCCATTCAGATTCACCAAGACTATCACGGTTGATAAAGCAGAAATAGTGGTGGAAAAAGATCTAACAGAAATGACAGCCGAAGAAATAAAGCTGTTCAATCTGACAAATGATCGATTTGACAAATCAAGCACTGCAAGACTGCCAAAGAGATGTGGGATAAGGTTCGTGACATGAGCGAAGGAAACGACGCCATCAAAGAGCATCAGTTGAGTGTTGCTCTGGAAAAGCTGGACAACTTCAAGATGAAGTCTGCGGAAACCATTGATCAGATGGATACAAGGTTTACAAGGACGCTGAACGAAGTTTTAAAGCTTGGAAAAACCTTCACTGATAAGGAGATAACCGTCAGAGTTCTGAAGGCTCTACCTCCGAAGTTCAACATGAAGGTGACAACGAAAGATTTCACTCACCGAGCTGTTCTCAGTACTCAAGGCGTACGAGTATAAACTGCCGAGAATGGGTGTTGAAGAAACCTCTACTTCAAGTCCCACAGCTGCACTTGTTGCTGCTGAAAATCCTAGAAGGCTAGCCCACAAAAGCAAAGATGTGGACTCATCTGATGGAGCCACACTACTCAACAAAAAGGAGTACACTGCTGGAGACGTTGCATTGCTGATGAACAACTTCAAAAAGTTCTACAGACGAAAAATGAAGAACAAATATAATAATGCTTCTACTTCTAACCCTACTTCTTCTTCTCAAGATAAGGATTCTTATAAATTCAAAATGATGTGCTATAATTGCAGGAAACTGGGTCATTTCATCAGAGACTGCCCATATCCTAAAGCTGAGAAGTATACAGAAGAGGAAAAGAGAATCAGAAAGGAAAGAAAGCATCAGAAAGGAAAGGTGCTGGTAGCAGAAGCAGAAAGAGTCTTCTGATGAAGAGAGTCCTGCTCTTCTCTGCCTTATGGCTAAGGAATCTGATGACTCTGAGGATGATGAGGTAACTCCTCTTGATAATGAATTATTTAATTCATTTGAACAAATGATGCTCAACAATACAAGCATTGCTGATGCATTTAAAAAGCTTAAGGAAGAGATGATATTGCTGAAAGAGCAAAACAGTTCACTGAAACTTAAAGCTGAAAAGCCAAGAGAATCAGCTGAATACAAACTGCTTGAGCAAGAGAATGAATCTCTGAAAGGTGAATGTGAAGTTTATAAGGGTAAAATCATTGAGCTTGAGAAAGTCATTGAGTCTCATGATAAGTCATCTGTTGCATCCACTAACATATCTAGTAAACAGAAGACACATTTAGATCAGGATAAGTTAGAACTGAACCATACTGAAAAATTTATATCAGCTGACAATAGTAAGGTCATTTTGTATGTTCAGACTACTAAACCTGCTTCGCCTGAGAAAGTGTTAAAGGAGACGAAAACTCCTAAGGCTAAAAAGAGCAAAGAGCCTAGTGTAGGAAAACAGACTGGTAAGTCCAAACAGAAGAGTCCTAGGAAGTCTTCTGATAAGGTCAAAACCAATCAGACTAGTGATAAGACTAAGTCGTCTGTTAATGAGCAAGCATCTTGTAAGCCAAAGAATTATAAAAACAAGAAGAATCAAAATGCTTGGTATGGAAATGAGTCATATTATGTGCAACCTGATGCATATCCTCCTATGTATCATGCACCTCAATTTCCTACTTACTATGCACCATACCCTGCTCATCCAATGCATGCATATCCTCCTTATCATGCATCTTATTCTACTTATGAGCATTATCCTTATCATGCTGATTATCATCAACATAGCAAATCTGATAAACATGATGAAGATGAAACTGTTCATGCTCCTGCCAAACAACAGAAACCTAAGAAGCCTAAGACTTCATCATCTTGGGTTGTCAAAGGTGGAACTAATCCTTCAGGACCCTCTCAATAAGGGTACCTAAAACAATTTTATATTGTTTTGTAGGTTAGGATTAGGAGTAGGAGTAAAGTAGAGAAAATCTGGTACTTGGACAATGGATGTTCAAGACACATGTGTGAAAACATACATGAGCTGACTGATGTTGTTGTTGTGGATGGTCCTAAAGTTACTTTTGGGGACAGCAAGGAAGGCAAGATTGTAGCAAGTGGAAAGCTGATCAAAGGCAACATTGAGATATCTGACGTCTCTTATGTTAAAGGCCTCAAATACAATTTGCTGAACATAAGTCAATTTTGTGACAAAAGATATTCCGTCATCTTCTCAACAGATAAGTGCTACGTTGAACAGATAGGTACAAAGAAGGTAATTTTATCTGGAAGACAACAAGGAAATTTCTACACAGTGGACTGAAATTCTACTGACAAGAATTCAAGTATTTGTTTGGTTGCATCAACACCAAGTGAAGTCAGTTGGCTGTGGCACAAAAGAATGAACCATGTGAATTTCAAGACCATCAACAGACTCATCAAGAACAATCTGGTAGAAGGAATTCCAAAGACAGTCATGAGCAAAGACAAGCTTTTTGACGCATGTCAGAAGGGTAAACAAATCAAGTCATCATTCAAAAGCAAGAAGCATCAATCTTCTGGAAGAATATTGGAGCTGCTACACATGGACTTATTTGGACCCAATGATCCTGTCAGCAATGGTGGAAAGAAATACTGCCTAGCTGTTGTGGATGATTATTCAAGATACACTTGGGTGATTTTCATGAAGAAGAAAAGTGAAACCAAGGAGAATCTTACAAATCTGATGGAAAAGATTCAGAATGAGAAAAGTATGAAAATACTGAAGATCAGATCAGATAGAGGGACTGAATTTACAAACTCTACTGTTGAAGAGTATTGTAATGCCAGAGGAATCAGTCATGAGTACTCTGCTGCCAGAACCCCTCAACAGAATGGAGTTGTTGGGAGGAGAAACAGAACTCCAAAAGAAGCCACGAGGACAATGATAGCTGAAGCTAAGCTGCCTCAAAGATTTTGGGCAGAAGCAACAAATACAGCATGCTTTACCCAAAATAGATGCATGATCAACAAGCACCAAAACAAGACTCCATATGAAGTTTGGAACAACAGGAAGCCAAACATTCATTACTTTAAGATATTTGGTTGTAAATGCTTTGTTTTAAATAATGGGAAAAATCACCTTACTGCATTTGCAGAAAAGGCTGATGAAGCTGTTTTTGTAGGATACTCTACTGTTAGTAAAGCTTATAGAGTCTTTAACAAAAGAACTTTACTTATAGAGGAATCCATTCATGTAGTATTTGATGAACCAAATCAATCTTCTGAAAAGAATCTAAGTATTAATCAAGATCTGTCTACTGATTTACAGAAGTTGAATGTTGGAAAGAATGAAGAATATGTTCCCATCATACTACCTGATCTCAACCCAGCTGATAACTCAAGTGCTGTTCAAAATCACAATGCTGATTGTCCATGTTAAGGAATAAAGCCATTTTGTTGGCATTTCTTCATTACTAAGAAAACCTTCTACACCAAGGAAGTGAAGTCAAAATTGGCGACTCTCTTGAAGTGTGTAGAAGAGTTGAGGAGGTGGAATTACTTAGCAAAGAAGTAATCTTCAATGCTAAGTAATTAGAAGTCAAAAATGGCGGCTAAAAGGATAAGGAAGAAGTAAAATTGAACTTGGCTTCCTCCAGTCAACATTTACGGCTAAGAAGATAAGGAAGAAGCCAAATCGAACTTGGCTACTTACTAACCTCCTCAAGACATCTATATATATGTTACATTAGTTGTAACATTTATAGGCAGGGTGGTGAAGATGTAATCGAATCCCATTTTGAGAGAAAAAATAGGGATTGTTTCCCACCTGAGAGAATAGCATTGAGAGAGTGAGAAAAATATAGAGAGAATAAAAGTGAGGTTTCTCCTAATATTTAGTCTCTCCTTTGTTATTCAATTGTTGTAATCCTTTTGCGATAATAAAATCCTTCTACGATTTGCTCGACTCCAATTGTTTTATCTCATTTCCTCAAGTTTTCTCATTTCTACTTTAGTTGTATTGAGGTGTCGGTACCACAACTTCCTAACAGTGGTATCAGAGCCACCAGGTTTCTAGCCGATTCTTGGTATTATCGTAAGATGCAGTTAGTGGTAAAAAGAAGACATCCTCAAAGATGACGACAAAGTACGAAATAGAGAAGTTCAATGGGAATAATTTCTCATTATGGAAAATGAGAATGAAAGCAATGTTAAGAAAAGATAATTGCTTGGCGGCAATTGGAGATAAACTCGAGGGGATCACTGACGAACGAAATGGATGGCAATGCTATTGGTGATTTGCACTTTGCATTAGCTGTCGAAGTGTTGTCAAGTGTGGCCGAGAAGAAGACGGCAAAAGAGATTTGGGATACACTAATAAAGTGTATGAGGACAAAAAATGGAGGAGAATATAGCGGCAATGAATTTGATGACTTCTATCAACAAGAAGGAATCAAGAGATAGTTCACAGTGGCATACACTCCACAACAAAATGGAGTAGCAGAGCGGATGAACATAACCTTGTTAGAACGTACAAGAGCTATGTTGAGAACTGCAGGGATGGCCAAATTATTTTGGGCAGAAGCAGTCAAGACCGCCTGTTATGTGATCAATCGGTCACCATCAACCGCAATTGATCTGAAAAAGCCAATGGAGACGTGGACTGATAAACCAGCTGATTATTCTCATTTACATACATTTGGAAGTCCTGTGTACGTTATGTACAATGCCTAAGAAAGATCGAAGTTGGATCCAAAATCCAGGAGATGTATTTTCTTGGGGTATGCTGATGGAGTTAAGGGGTACCGCCTGTGGGATCCCACTGCCCACAAGGTGTTAATCAGCAGAGATGTGAAAACTGCACTTCTTCATGGAGATCTTGAAGAAGAAATATATATGCTCCAACCAGAAGGTTTTGAACAAAAAGAAAAGGAGAACTTGGTTTGCAGGTTGAACAAATCTCTATACAGTTTAAAACAGGCGCCGAGGTGTTGGTATAAGAGATTTGATTCCTTCATCATGAGCCTTGGATACAACAGACATAGTTCAGATCCTTGTGCTTACTACAAGAGATTTGGTGATGGTAATTTCATTATTGTGTTGTTGTATGGTGACGACATGTTGGTAGCAGGCCCCAACAAAGATCGTGTTAAAGAATTAAAGGCTCAACTGGCTAGGAAATTTGAAATGAAGGACTTGGGACCAGCAAACAAGATTCTAGGGATGCAAATTTACCGAGACAGAAATAATAGGAAGATTTGGCTCTCTCAGTAAAATTATCTGAAGAAAATCTTGCGGCGCTTCAACATGCAAGATTGTAAGCCAATCTCTACCCCTCTTCCTATTAATTTCAAGTTATCCTCAAGTATGAGTCCTAGCAACGAAGCGGAGAGGATGGAAATGTCTCGAGTACCGTATGCATCAGCAGTGGGTAGCTTAATGTTCGCTATGGTTTGTACTAGACCAGACATTGCACATGCAGTGGGAGCAGTTAGTCGGTACATGGCGAATCCTGGTAAAGAGCATTGGAGTGCTATGAAGAAGATCTTGAGATATATCAAGGGTACCTCGAATGCTGCATTATGTTATGGGGATCAGACTTTACTGTCAGAGGCTATGTTGATTCAGATTTTGCAGGTGATCTTGATAAAAGTAAGTCCACCACGGGTTATGTGTTTACTCTTGCTGCAGGAGCTGTAAGCTGGGTTTCGAAACTGCAGTCTATCGTGGCTACTTCTACGACGGAAGCAGAATACGTAGCAGCTACACAAGCTAGCAAATAGACAACATGGTTGCAAATGTTACTGGAAGAGCTCGGACACAAATAAGAGAATATTGCTCTGTTTGTGATAGTCAGAGCACTTTGCACTTGGCAAAGAATCCAACATTTCACTCAAAGACAAAACACATACGAGTTCAGTACTACTTTGTACGAGAGAATGTGGAAGAAGGAAGTGTGGATTTCCATAAAATCCATACAGAGGACAACCTAGCAGATGTTCTGACAAAGCCGTTAAATAGAGACAAGTTCATTTGGTGTCGATCCTCTATTGGCCTAGCGGAAATGTAAGCAGCATGGAAATAGCAATGTAGAAAGGATGAAGAGTTACAACAAAATGACTTTAAGTGGGAGATTGTTAAGGAATAAAGCCATTTTGTTGGCATTTCTTCATTACTAAGAAAACCTTCTACACCAAGGAAGTGAAGTCAAAATTGGCGACTCTCTTGAAGTGTGTAGAAGAGTTGAGGAGGTGGAATTACTTAGCAAAGAAGTAATCTTCAATGCTAAGTAATTAGAAGTCAAAAATGGCGGCTAAAAGGATAAGGAAGAAGTAAAATTGAACTTGGCTTCCTCCAGTCAACATTTACGGCTAAGAAGATAAGGAAGAAGCCAAATCGAACTTGGCTACTTACTAACCTCCTCAAGACATCTATATATATGTTACATTAGTTGTAACATTTATAGGTAGGGTGGTGAAGATGTAATCGAATCCCATTTTGAAAGAAAAAATAGTGATTGTTTCCCACCCGAGAGAATAGCATTGAGAGAGTGAGAAAAATATAGAGAGAATAAAAGTGAGGTTTCTCCTAATATTTAGTCTCTCCTTTGTTATTCAAAGTGTTGTAATCCTTTTGCGATAATAAAATCCTTCTACGGTTTGCTCGACTCCAATTGTTTTATCTCATTTCCACAAGTTTCTCATTTCTACTTTAGTTGTATTGAGGTGTCGGTACCACAACTTCCTAACAGTCCAACAGACGAGTTGCAAACAGCTGATAGACCAGAGACTGTTCAACAGACAACAAATGTTCAACAGACTACTACTGGAACTCCAACAGTAGTGTTGCAAGATCAAAACAAAGCACAACATTATGATTTGCAACCTGATCTTAGATGGCTCAAGAATCACCCACCAGAGCTGGTGATTGGTGATCCTTTGGATAAAGTTAAGACAAGGAGAGCTGCTGCAAGTGAAGCAATGTTTGTCAGTTTCCTATCTCAAATTCAGCCCAAACAGATTGAAGAAGCTCTTAGTGATTCAAACTGGATTGAAGCTATGCAAGAAGAGCTAAATCAATTTGAAAGGAATGAAGTCTGGTACTTAGTTCCTAGACCAAGTCATCAAAAAGTCATTGGCACTAAATGGGTATTCAGGAATAAAATAAATGAAGATGGTGTTGCCACCAGAAATAAAGCAAGATTAGTTGCCAAGGGTTATTGCCAAGAAGAAGGCATTGACTTTGATGAAACTTTTGCACCAGTAGCAAGATTAGAGGCTATCAGACTCTTTCTTGCTTATGTTGCTCACAAGAATTTCACAGTCTATCAGATGGATGTGAAATCAGCTTTTCTCAATGGAGAATTGCAAGAAAAAGTTTATGTTGAACAACCACCTGGATTTGAAGCCTATCAAGAAGAAGACAAGGTGTATCGTCTGAAGAAAGCCCTCTATGGACTGAAACAGGCTCCAAGAGCATGGTATGATACCCTATTTGATTTTCTTTTAATTAAAGGATTTCGTAAAGATAAGGTAGACAAGACCCTGTTTATATAGAATGGGAAGAACATATTTTGCTTGTGCAAATTTATGTGGACGATATTATTTTTGGTTCAACTAATCAACAGATGTGTGATAAGCTCTCAAAGCTGATGCAGAACAAATTTGAAATGAGCATGATGGGAGAACTTAACTATTTTCTTGGTTTCCAAGTAAGACAGTTGCCTGATGGAATTTTCATCAGCCAAGCAAAATACACAAAGGATCTGTTCAAGAAATTTGGTATGGAAACTAGCTCTACTGCTAATATTCCAATGTCTACTAGTCTTCGTTTGGATAAAGATGAAGATGGCAAATCAGTTGACATAACCAAGTACAGAGGAATTATTGGGTCATTGTTATACTTAACAGCTAGCAGACCTGATATTATGTACTCTGTTGGGGTTTGTGCGAGGTATCAATCAAATCCTAAGGAATCTCACCTCTTAGCTGCCAAAAGGATACTCAAGTATCTTAAAGGTACTGAAGATTTGGGATTGTGGTATCCTAGGGAATCTGGATTTGAACTCATTGGATATTCATATTCTGACCTTGCTGGCTGCAAGATTGACAGAAAAAGCACAACAGGTGCCTGTCAGTTCTTAGGTAGTCGTCTGATCTCATGGATGAGTAAGAAACAGACTTCAGTATCAATATCAACTGCTGAAGCTGAATATATAGCTACTGGAGCTTGTTGTGCACAAATATTATGGTTGAAGCATCAACTTGAAGATTACAACATAAAAATCAGTGGAATCTCTATCTACTGTGACAATACAAGTGCAATCAGCCTTACTCAGAATACCACAAGTCATTCAAGGACTAAGCATATTGAGATCAAACATCATTTTATTAGAGATCATGTGGAGAAAGGAAATGTCATGATAGAATATGTATTTACTGAAAATCAGATTGCTGACATCTTCACAAAACCTCTAAGTGAGACAAGGTTTTCAACTCTAAGAGCTGAACTGGGTTTATTAAAATTGGATGCATAAGCTGAGGGGGAACTCATCAGAAGACTGAAGTTCAACAGCTTACTCATCTTATTTATCTTCAAGGATTAACTCTCAACAGACTAATTAACTTATGAATTCTTAAAGTCAGGGAGAACGTGTAAGACTAGCGGTACTTCTGATTAAAAGATGAAATTTGTTGATGATAGTTAGTTGAAGTTATGTTTTCAACAGAAGATTAAAGTTTTGAAGACTAAAGATTTATCATCTAGCTAGATTGACAAACAGCCGAGGAAGGTTATCAGCTATTGGCTTTCACTGATAACAGCTTTGTCATCAGGACAGTAGTCCATCAGATAAGTATTTATTTTACTAATCTGATCGCTTGTGTAAAAGCTTACTGTTTAAAACGTTATATTCAAAAACGCGCTTTTACAAGTGATAAAAGAGCGGTACATTTTCCCGCTCCTCATTTAATGCGATTTGAATTCGAAAGGTCGTAACTGACGCCGCACGATCAGACCTGACAAGAAATGGATCTAACGGTTAGCTGGTATCACGGAAACCAAGATACCCTAACTCTATAAATCCAGATCTGATCAGCTGAGTAGCTCTTTACGCACCTAAATATTCAGAGAGCACTTGTGAGAAAATTTACTTGCAATTTTCTGCGAAATTTCTTCTTTTTCACTAACTTTCAAACAGAATTGAGATGGCTTCCACTCAAGACTCAAAAGCTGAAGGGATGTACCTTGTGTACGAATCTTACTATCAGTCTGGTACTACCTTAATGAAAGAACTGCTGGAGAAGTTCAAATCGGCCTCATTGGTGAATTTCATGGAATATCATGAGGGTTTGGTGTGGACTGATCAAGTTCTGGAGTACTACCGTACAGCAACTGTTGATTTCTCTACACTGGAGATTAAGGCTACTGTAGGAGAAAAATCCATCGTTATCACTCCTCAACTACTCCACGAGACTTTTGGACTGATTAACAGCGGTCGACATGATGTCACCGTTCTGACTGAGGACAAACATCAACAGTTCTGGGCAATCTGTGCCAAAAAGGGTGAGATGTTGACTGGCAACATCAAGAAGAAACAGCTGACAGATGAGTATTAGAGGATGGCTGATATGGTCTGCAAGCTGATAGAGAACTGCACCTTCTCTCAGGATGTTGTGACTATGAAGAGGTACAGTATTATGACTGCCGTTTACTATGGATTGGAGGTGAACTGGTCCACAGTGATTTGGTATATATTTGCTGCTTTCTTGGACAAGAAAAACAAGAGCAAGGCCCCTCAAACAAATCATAGAATTACTCTCAGCTATCTGCTGTTCAAGATGGGCTGTAAGGTTACTAATGGGAAGGAGATCCACTCTGGCAAGGCAATGTCAAAGTACTTGCCTGTTCTGAAAAGAAAAGCCGACGAGGCTGATGCAGAGGAGGAAACTGAGGAACCAAAAGAGGTTCCTGCCAAAAGGCCAAGGAGGTTAGTCAAAACAGCTCAGTTAGCTGTTGAGACTCAAGAGAAAAAGGCTGCTGAAAAGCCTAAGGAGAAGGCTCCTAAGAAAGTGAAGACGGTGGCTGATGTTACAGTTGATAAAATTATTTATCAGACCACTGTTGATGTCCGGAACATGTCTCCTGCATCATCTTCAAGAACTCCAACTGCCCAAGTGCCTGATGAGACTGTTTCTCATAG
The DNA here is from genome assembly GCA_003313485.2 of Penstemon barbatus. NCBI lineage: Eukaryota > Viridiplantae > Streptophyta > Magnoliopsida > Lamiales > Plantaginaceae > Penstemon > Penstemon barbatus. Next base: position 65,190,176 of record CM064884.1, on the reverse strand, counting down.
GACCAGAAGTCAGTTGAGAGATACTGCTGCTTCCAAACCTATTCAAGGAAGATCAAATAAAACAGCAAGGAAGCAAATGACATTTATAGAGGAACCTATTGAGCTGGTGGACTTAGTAAGAGAAAGTCCTCAAACTGCTGAAAGACCTGTTGGAGCTGAAGAAGTTTCTGTTGCTGAACAGACTGATGCGCAACAGACTACTCAAGCAAAGCCAACAGTTGAGGTATCTAAACCCCAGGATGATCCTGATGTGGTGATCATCCATCCCATTGCAGCTGCACCTCTTGCATCTGTTGCTCCTCAACCTGCCCCAGCTGACAAGGGAAAGAGAAAGATTCTGATCAAAAAGAAGAAAATCTCTGCAGCTGAAAAGAAGAAAAGGGAGGAAGCTGAGCAGAGAAAAAGAGATGAACTGGAAGAAACGAAGGCATTAGAACTGAGCAAACTTCAGGAGGCAAAGGATGCTGAAAGAAGGAAAATGTCTGAGGCTGAAAAAAAAGCAACTGAAGATGCTGAAGTTACTATGGTCATTGAGCTAAGTAAAATTGATGCTCCTGGACCAGTTCATGGTGGAGGCATCAAGATTAATGAAGCTGATGAAGGAAAGGAAAAGAAGCCTAAGATGCCTGCTGGAGAGGTCAACCCAAAGGAGAAGTATGAAATAAGAAGAGCGTTTGACATTGTCTATGCTGATAAAGATCTCTTCAAAAGGTTTGAAAAGACCTTGGCTTATTATGACCAGAAGCTGATGCTAAAGACTCTGTTCACCCACGAGAAGCCTAGATACATCAAATGGAGAGATTATAGGCTGAACAAATCTGTTGCAGAGCTTCAGAGTTGGAAGGAGTTAGCTGATGAAGAAAAATGGGTTCTAAATTGGCTAAGGACTGACTCTATTCAAAAAGCTTTGGATCCTCATTTTGTAAGGGATACTATGCATCAATATGCTAAGGATTTTGCCTTGGAGGAAGCCAAAATCATCAAAAACACCTTGCCTGCAAAGAGAAGAAAATCTGATGATGCTGTTGAGAGAGTAATCAACATAGCTGTTATGACCGCCTTGAAGAGATGGGCAGAAAGGTCAAGATATCAGCAAGGATGCTCAAGTGAATTGCCTCAGCTGCCAAGCATTCAACAGATCATATTTGGCAAGAAAGTCAAATATTACTATGAAGTGCCTAAGGGAAACAATGCTTTTCAAAATCCATGGATATGTGCAACAAATATGTCAAACAACATCCTTTAATGATGATGGCACTATCACCAGTTTAGTCTATGACGATGTAACTGATCAGCCCAAAGCTGCTGATGAAACCTTAGCAATTGAGTGGAATGCTAAGGAGGCCAGAGCTGATCAGGAGACAGAACTGAAAGATGCCCCTGTTCACCAGGAGGATGAAGGAAGGGAAGCTGCTAATTCTGCTTCATCAGGTGATCAGCATTCATCACTGATGGAAGCCTTCCAGATGCTGATGGAGAATCAAATGAAAGAATTGGAAGAGAAGAACAGCACGCAGCTGAAGAAGTTGCAACAAGAGTTGGCAGAGTCCAACAGACTACAGTTGGAAAGTATGCAACTACTCACTGCCAGAACTATCAAGAATGCAATTGATAGTTTTCCCATGCCTCAGGACAATTCAAAGCAGTTGCTGCAAAGCTTTGTTGAGATGAACAGAAATGTAGAAGATGTGAAGGCTGATGTCAATCACCTTCATGATGCTTTAAAGAGAGCTGAAAACAACATAGCTGATCTCACTGATAACTTCATCAAGATCAATGAAGAAGAAAAAGCTATCAATGTTGGGTTGTTGCAGGAACTGAACAAAGCTGGAGATGTTATTCATGAAGAGCTTTCCACTATGCAACTTAACATTGATTGTTTCAATGATCAGACTGACAACACCAGCACCACTCTCACTCATCTTACTGCCAGTCATGACGTAGTAAATCAGAATTTGAAGGCTTTGTGTGCTGCAATGAAGATTCCTACTGTTGCACTTAACCCAGCTGCTGAACCTGATGATGACAAAAAGGGGGAAGATAAAAGGGAAGAACCAACTAAGGAAACTGTTACTGCTGTTGAAGCTAAGAAGACTGAGGAAGCTGCTAAAGAGACTAAGGCTGCTGAAGAAGTTGGAAAGGTAGAAGGCAAAGAGAAGTCTGAAGAAGAAACTAAGGAAAAAGCCAAATATGATGAGGAAATGGCTACAACCAAGGATTCTGCTGAAGATCAAACAGAGCCACTTACCAAGTACAGAAATACTGAATCAGCAAAGAAAGCCATGGACAAGCTAAAGGAGAAGCAACTCAAAGAGAAGATGGAAGCTGCTAGATCAAATCTTCGTTTGGATGAGGATGCTGATGAAGATGAAGAAGAAGAAGAAGATGATGATGAATCATCTTATGGATATGAAGAAGTGCTGGAAGGATCTGATGAAGAAGCTGATAGTTCGCATGTATAAATCTATTTGTAATCAGTTTACTTTATCTATCTTTCAGACATCTCATCTTATCAGAAACTGTAACTTGTACTCATTTATCAGATTATCAATAAAAGTTCAAGTTTCTGTTTCCAACATATATATTCTATCTCAGAAAATTTTGAAGGTAACAAACTTTAGTATAGGTAAAACAGGTACTTAGATGAAGTTTTGTCATCATCAAAAAGGGAGAAATTGTTGGATAAGGATGAAGATGAAGAGCACTGAAGACAATAAGTAAAGGGAGGTTTTGATGATTTCCAAAGCTTCAAATCTGCTAAGTATAAATTAACTTAGCTGATATCCCTTTGAAGAATTTTTGACTAAGTAAAGAAGACATCAGAAGAGTCAAAATTCAAGGTCCAAGACTACTGATCTGCTGAAGGAAAGAAATCAGACTGGTGAAGATCAGCCAACTCAAAACAGATTTGTTCAACCTTGAGATCAGCTTTGTTCGCCATCAGACTCGTACTTTCGTCAGCCAAGTGGAAAAGATCAAGAAGTCATCCCAACGGTAATAAATGCCCCTGGAAGTAATAAATGCTGAAGTAAAAGGTTATTAAAGACAAATGATTGAAGAATTGCTTCGGATCAGCTTGGTGCACTTAATGCTGCCTGCAGAAAAGTACTATTGACAGTACGGACAGACTGCAGAGAGCCGTTCGCGGAAATTAAGGACCAGTACCCGAGGATTTTGAAATCTATCTCACTTCAACGGACATTTTTCAAACTTGCGAGTATAAATAGCTGTAGAGACGAAGGGAAGAAACAACAACACAATCTCTGAGAAGAATTTCGAAGCAAAATCTCTTAAGTCTCAAGAACAGCTCACTCATCAGCTTAGTCATTTGTTGACAAAAGCAGAGTTGAAGAACAACGATAAACACATTTTTCTGAGTGAAATCTGTTAGAGTGTTGTGAGGAGTAAATATCCGTCTTTGTGAGTGATGTTACTTCGGAGAGTACGAGTTTCTTTGTGATTTCCTGCTGCGAGCTTACGGCCATATTCATTTGTTGTTTTGGCATAAGTGGAGATATTGTAAACTGTGTGTTTATAGTATAACCCAAGATCTGTGTGACTTGGAAGAGTGGATTAAAGGATATTTACATCCATATAACCACTATAAAAATTACTTGTGTTTTTACTTGCAATTTTTACTTGCATATTTTCTGTTGCATAAAAACACTTTGATTTAACTGTTTGAAAAGTTTTAAAAGAAATGAAGTTTTATAAAACTAGGGATCAAACTTTCAAACTACTAAGTTTACTTGTGAAAAACACTTTACAAAATCCGCTGCAAGTACTCTAAGTATTAAAACTGATTTTAGCAAAAATCAGCTAAATGATTATCAGATTAGTGGTCAACAAAGCTGTTCAAAGATTTGTTCGCGATCAGCCTTGTAAAATTAATGTTCGGTAACAGCTTAGTCTGTTTAAGTTAGAACAAAAGTTTTAAAGTTAAAAATTGTCAAAAAGTTTAGAGGTCTATTCACCCCCCCTCCCCTCTAGACCTCATCTGACCATTTGGGACCAACAAGTTTTAAAACTTTAAACTTTTCCAAAACTTTGCAACCAATTACACACTTTGGTTTATTTTATGCCATGGATCTGGTCAATAATTTTAAGTCAAATTGTAACCGCCAACTTATCGACACCTGTCTGCTACAAATAAAATATTAACAAAGTAAGTTTACTAAATTTCAGTAACTGCAGTTCATAGCTCTAACAATCTATTAATATACAATAATTCTCCCAACTAACTCATTACATTTAACTTAACTTATCAATACAAACCCAATATTCACCTGACATATTCTAGAAACTCTATGGTAGACGTCCAACTGGAACTCGTTTAAGCTACGTTGTCCATCATGCTCTTTTATGAGATTCTGAAAAAAAGTGTTTATTTGAAAAACATAAGTTCCAAAAATAACTTAGTGAGGCCAGCGCAAGGGCACAATTGATTTTTTATGCAAGAAAGGATTTGGAAATCCATGAACTGCTTATTAAATTGCAAAACCAATCCACAATAGCATAACAAATATGTTAATAACACAGATGAGATTACGTTCAAATGTCTATCAATATGAGGCTCTCATAACATAGACTAGTTCACATTCAATTACTTGTCAATACGGGCTAAACAACCACTCCACCTCAAAAGTACGGAACGATTAGGGGAGGGATCAATAGTTAGCACCCCGGTTAGATGAGGGATAAGGTGCTACCTTTCCCTATAAAATTGGCATTGACGTGTCTTAGCCGAATACAAGTGAGTCACTCCCCAAGGGACTCCAATCCATGGTTTGTGAGTCCGGTCAATGGCAAAGCTCTGGTAGCTCTGTAGCCCACAGCTACCCAGAATTATCTAGAGAATACCATCAAGCGAGAGCAGATAAGCGACCAAACCTATACCAATATAAATTTCTAACAATGACCATATATTGCGAACATCGCAGATAGTTATAGTCTAACAATTCTAATAATACACATATATTTCACGTATTGCAAGCAACACAGACAGATACAGGGTTATCAATTCTACTATGAACAAGTACTACATATTCCGAGCATCGCAGACATTTACATATATGTATGATATGATTTTATTTTGAAGCTTTTTCAGTTTTAAGAACATTTTATCAAGGTTTTAAGAACGTTTTATCAAGGAGCTCACATTTCTCAGACTAGGCATACTACTCAACGTCAGACAATAAAACTCATGGCTCGCTTAACGATTTACCACTTGGTGTGGTTCAACAGAGTCCAATCATTCACACTCTCGACTCCATAGTTGAATGATCATATATTGGCTAGTTCCGAATTACCTATACGGCATTCCAATAATATGAATTATAACTCCACCATGAAGTACCTTTAAATTCTATCTACTATTTATTAATATTTATGCATGTCCTTTAATTAAGTTAATTGATATAATGTTGACAAATTCACAGGTGTTTTAAGCCTAATCGAGTTTAATGATTTACTGTTGGATCTAAATCGAATACATAAACATAATGATCATTTGATCTAATTCGATTTTATACCGAAAACCTTATTGCCTAACCATATCGATTGTCAAGAGATTAAAAGTAGATCTAAAACTTTTATGCAGCGGAAACTTACCTTGATTCATGCCAGCAATCTTGATGTTATTGATGATATAGTGATGATGGGTTTTATGATCTTCCACTTGATACACACCTTAGAACCTTAATACTCACGCAGAAAGGGATTGCAGAGAATATGAGTTATGTAACTCTATATTTTGTTATTGTGTTGTGTACAAGTGGTGATCATAACCCCTTATATATAATAACCTAGTAGGGTTAGTATATGTTTCATTATTTTCAATTCGGCCCTTCATCAAATTGAAAATATCAAATTGGTATCTACACTTTTATTCCATGATAAACTTGATACCTATAGTCCAAAAGTTATCATAATTAGACCACATAATTATGGACTTTACTTTATAATAGCAATACACACTAAATTAACATATTAGGCCCACATAACCATTGGAATTTTCCAACAATCTCCCACTTGGGCCACATATGTTATCAGATAAATGTGTATATCCTTATGAGCTCAAAATTTGCTATTATTTCCTTAGGTATTCCAAACAATCTCGTCCATTGATTTAGTCGGCAAAGGACTAAAGGAGCTTTCGTCACAAATAGCGTAACTAAACCCATCAGTAATCACATATACCAACAAAACCAAATGACATAGATCTATCATGGAGCGTAGCATGAAAATTACATGTAATGTGATCTTAAACATACCTATTTTCAACTGATCCTCCTTAATCTTTATTGAAATCAAACTTAACATAATCGTACAGAGTGCAAAAACTGAAAACTTTATTTCTGCAGAAATATCCAAATATAATAATGGATCCAAAATTACCATGTATAAAGCAACTAAACTACAAACTCCCACTAAAACATGAAATCCTTACAGAATATTACACCCATGTGAGCAGTATGCTCATGAAAGATTTTGGGTGGTAATCCCTTAGTAAGCGGATCCGCAATCATGGAGTTTGTCCCAATATGCTCTATAGAAATATGTCCACTCTGTACCCTTTCCTTCACAACTAGGAACTTAATATCAATGTGTTTTGACTTAGTTGAACTCCCATTGTTGTTAGAATATTGAACTGCTGAATTATTGTCACAATATAACTTTAGTGGTCTTTCAACTCCACTCATAATGCGCAGCCCAGTGACAAAATTCCGCAGCCATAATCCTTGATTAGATGCCTCATAACAAGCTACAAATTCTGCCGCCATGGTGGAAGGAGTCACTAGTGTCGGTTTGACACTTTTCCAGGAGATAGCTCCACCGGCAAGTAGAAAAATGTAGCCTGATGTGGATCTTTTAGTGTCTTGGCATCCAGCGAAATCAGAATCAGAATACCTAATGATCTCCAATTCGAGTGGATCTAGAATATTTTTTGACACAAGTCTCTCAATTCTAGACTTTGAGATGTGACATAAGCGCTTGTGCCATAATTTTGAAGAATTTTCTTTATTTAATTTGCGTTTAGTACCATGTGATTCCACATGCAGGGTTTCATTATAAGAAGTAATAGTATCAAGTAAGTATAGGTTATCATACATGCTTAATGAACCAGTTCCAATAATATTGGAATTTAAAGAAAGACTGAACTTACTGTTTCCAAAAGAACAATGATAACCAAATTTGTCCAATAAAGAAACAGAAACCAAGTTTCGTCTAAAAGACGGCACGACAAAAGTGTCTTTCAAATCCAAATAATGACCAGTTCCTACCAATAACCTAAAATGACCTATTGCTTCTACTTCTACCGATTTTCCATCACCCACAAGGATGTGTCTTTCAACATCATTTGGCTTTCGGTAGCTTAGGCAACCATGCATAGAAACACTTATGTGGGTAGTAGCACCAGAATCTAACCACCAAGTGTTTATTGGTACTGAAGCTAAATTAACTTCTGAACAGACCAAATTAAAGAAAGAACCTTTAGCAGCATTATTTTCTGATTTTATTTTATTGCCCAAGTTATTCTCATTGAGCATGGAAATGCGATCATTATTCTCAAAAAGTGAATTGTTAGATATAGTAATATCTGACTTTATAGCTGTTACAAAGAACGAATTTTAAGTTAGGCACATGTTCACATATTGAATAATTATAGAATAATTATTTACTTTATGAAAGATATTAATTCAAATAATTATTAAATACATAGCAAGATACCTAGCACAACATTAATATCAAGTCTTTGGACAGTAATATTAATTGTAAGTGGTACTCTTGTTGTAGTGATCGAATGTTGAAAATAAATCCTGTCAAATAAAGAGTCTATCTTTGGATCGACTAATTACCCACATGGATACCTAATAATAATCACACATTCATCACCACAGGTGTATATGCAATTCGGCCAAACATTATCCTTCCTTTGGGCCGGTTTAATATTCGCATGAATTTACATACACAAATTCATCTTAACATTCTCAATAAGCCAATCTACACAAGAGAGGTCACTTTGGCGACATGTTGCTTCAATTGGTTATATTAAATGTCAGACTGACTGATAAAGTCACTGTTATGTATCAAAATTATTCGAATTTTATTGCCAAACAAGACAATTTCCTTAATATATATTTTTTTATTAGCCAAACAGGCCCTTAGGAACAGTAATTTCGGATTTTCAAGAAGCCAAACAGCCCCTAACAAAACCTGCCCAAATTTAGTCCATTTAAAAAATTAAATCCACCCAGAACCGAAAACAATCCGAGACTTCATCTTCTTTGCCCATTTACGAATTATGCCGGGAAAAAAAATAAGGAAACTTGAAATCAATCAATATGGGCTAGATTAGAAGTATACAAATCCGGCGAAGTACGATTTTTCTCAATTCTCACAACATAAACATAAGATAAAATTGCAAAATCTAAACAAACGAAGTTTAATGGACCAAGCTAATTAAACTTCCTGCAACTGAATCCTAAAGCCAGCTTGAAACGGCGCGAGGTGCAGAAGTACGTGGATTGGTGGTGTTGATGGACAAAGAAGAGAAAAAACCCATAATCCTATATTTCCCTTTTTCTTGTTTTAATTGTTATAATTTATTTAATATAAAAATAAATTGTACTTGAATTTCTCAATCTTTTAACAAGAGATCTAAACTCAGTTCGTTAATCTAGTTAAAAAAATATATTTCTACTAGATCTAACTTTAGGTATCATCATAAATCCTAAACAATTTTAATTGCATAAACATAAAGCATGAAACATAATCTTTAATTCAAGATCAAGAAAGCAATAAACCCTAATTTGCATAATCCAGATCTACAAAGCATGAAATTTAATCTTCGCAAACAGGATCAAGATAGCAAAAAACCCTAACATGCATAATCTAGATCTTTCAAACTTAATCAACAAAACTTAATAAGCAAATCCAGATTTTCATAAATCATAAACATAAGTTTTAGAAAATCCCAAGTAATCGAACATGGGTGGCTCTGATACCACTTGTTGGATCTCAATCGAATACATAAACATAATGATCATTTGATCTAATTCGATTTAATACCGAAAACCTTATTGTCTAACCATATCGATTGTCAAGAGATTAAAAGTAGATCTAAAACTTTTATGCAGCGGAAACTTACCTTGATTCATGCCAGCAATCTTGATGTTATTGATGATATAGTGATGATGGGTTTTATGATCTTCCACTTGATACACACCTTAGAACCTTAATACTCACGCAGAAATGGATTGCAGAGAATATGAGTTATGTAACTCTATATTTTGTTATTGTGTTGTGTACAAGTGGGGATCATAACCCCTTATATATAATAACCTAGTAGGGTTAGTATATGTTTCATTATTTTCAATTCGGCCCTTCATCAAATTGAAAATATCAAATTGGTATCTACACTTTTATTCCATGATAAACTTAATACATATAGTCCAAAAGTTATCATAATTAGACCACATAATTATGGACTTTACTTTATAATAGTAATACACACTAAATTAACATATTAGGCCCACATAACCATTGGAATTTTCCAACATTTACTTCTTAATTTTATAAGAATGTGGACCCTATCTTACCTATACCTAATTACCTTATTATCTGTAACTCTTGTACATATAGGAAAAGATAAGTGATTAACTAAAACAAGACATCCTTTATCATTTAGCTAACCCGGTTTGTTATTTCATATTAACCTTATATGTTATTTCATGTTTTTATTAATTAATCATTTAATTAACTTTCAAAGCCATTACTCGAGTTTTATAAATGGAATTGTGTCATATAATAGTTGGAGTTGTCTAAAATGAAATATTATCAAAATCGGGAGCATGTGAGATATTATTTCACATATTGATAAGTGTCTCATTTCATTTTATTTTTAAAGCATCTAATTGTAGAAAGACCAATATACCCTATTCTATGTTACACAATATTATTATTTAATTATGCAAACACTTCCTCTTTCTTCACCACTAACCCAATCCTCCTCCCCAAAACCATCATCATTTTCCGATTTAACGAGGGTGGGAAGTGAGTTGAGATTTTTAGAAATTATACATTGACCCTAATTTTCTAATTGTTTATTTTGTTATGTTTAATTTAGGTTATAATTGACTCTTGAAATTTATGATTTAGCTCAATATGATACTTAATACTATTTATTTTCATATAAATATTTAAACTCTGAGAAATAAATCATAGATTGACGTTTTTTGGTATATAGTACATGATTTTTAAGGAGAATATAAAATTATTTTACAAAAACAACACACATCTCATTCATTTAAGATCAATTGTATGTGACGTGTTGCCACCAATTTTCAGAACTTGATGTGTTCAAATTTTGTACCCGAGGGTAATTAAGAGATTACACTAAGTTGCATAAATAAGAGATTTGTAACGTCTTTATCATAAACTCTCGTAACGTCTTTCCTGAAAAGACTATTATACCCCTGTATGTACCTATAAATAGGTCGCCCTATTTCCGAACAGGAAGAACTGAATTCACTAGTTTAAAATACAATACAATTTTTCTCTCGGTATCTGTGTGCAGATCTTACACTATTGTGATGTTGTTATAGATTGAAGGGTTTATTCTACCTTTGTCCTGAACATTTTTATAAAACATCATAATTGGCGCCGTCTGTGGGAACGACTGGTCTGCATCATCGGTAGAGAAAAAAAAATATTTATGTAACAAATCTGGTTCGGGCCTGCCGAGCCCAAAGCCAATGCTAACTATTTTTCTGACATATTCTAGTTTCCAAAAGAAGTGGAGCGAAAATGAGACAAGTGGCCATTACGTTACTCAAGAAAGAAAAAGGCACGATCTTTATTATGTTTCCAGCCCAAAAATCCGAAACAGCCGTCTACCACTTTTTCGGTTCGATCGAACCTCCCCCCCTCTCTTCCTGTGTCTTGGTCTTGCTTCACATCTATGCTTCACGAGTTTTTAAATCCAAGCATCCATGAAATTCAAGGATCTCCATATTTTACCATCAAATTAGAGAACTTTCAATCCTCTGGCAGAATTTATGTCCAATATGTTTCACTGAATTTTTGGGATATTGCAAAATGACCCCAAAGGTCAGCCAATATTGCAAGTCTCCTAAAATTGGACAAGATTGCATCAAGATTACAAAGGAGGTAAAATTTAAATTTTGTGTCTTTCAATTAAAATTAATATTATTTACTTACGGACGCATGAAACCAATAATAAATGAATCTCTAAAACTACAAACGGTAAACCGATGGTCTCTTCGCGATCAAGAAGGATAATTGATCATCCCTAAAAAAGTAAAGGGTAAATCGATCATTGCTCAACGATCTAAAAAGGATAAATCGGTCATCCCTAAACGATCGAGGGTAAATTGGTCATCTTTAGAGATCAAAGGGTGGATCGATCATCCCTCCGCAAAATGCTAGGGGTAAATTGGTCATCCTTCAACTATCAAAGTGGGTAGTCCGGTTGTCTCTCGGCACCAAACAAAAAATAAAGAAAGAAACTAGAAGACAACAACGACAACGACGATAGAATACTATCAAAGAAAAAAACAACGTGAATCAAGTTACACTTGTGGCTGAAATTTAAATTTATTTTTACTACATTTACTTTCAAGTGATAATATTTGAGCACACAAATTTGTGTTTTACATGCAATTATGGCTTTGGGAGGCAACTTTTGACAAACAGATATCTCAAAGAAGAATATTTACTCCATATAAGAAAGAGCAGCTAAAGAAAATAATCATCCATACTCTTCACCAAGTTTATAAGGGGAGCGTGTCTAAGCACTGTAATCTTTTTCCTTCGTCCAAGTTTTTGTCCCAATGGGTTTTTTTTGGCAAGGTTTTAACGAGGCGGTGTTACATGCTTATTTATCACATATGGAGGTATGGAGTAGGTAGCTACAATGCTCAGATACTTGAATCAAGTTTCGATAATAAACACTCGCCTAATTATTCCCGGAACTGGGGGGCAGTATGATGTGTCCAAATTTTATACCCGATGGCAATTAAGAGATTACACTAAGTTGCATAAATAAGAGATTTGTAACGACTTTATCATAAACTCTTGTAACGTCTGTAACGACTTTGTATTTATTACTTGTAACGTCTTTTCTGAAAAGACTATTATACCCCTGTATGTACCTATAAATAGGTCGCCCTATTTCCGTACAGGAAAAACTAAATTCACTAGTTTACAATACAATTTTTCTCTCGGTATCTGTGTGCAGATCTTACATTATTGTGATGTTGTTATAGATTGAAGGGTTTATTCCACCTATGTCCTGAACATTTTTATACAACATCAGAACTGTATGTAATATTTTCGATAAAATGTCAAAATTAAAAAATTGGTTCTTAAATTGAATTACAGGAGAGATAAAAATTGAACACAAAGATGACTGCAGCGCCCAGTAAAGAATCGTGATATGAAATATTTATACCATAATGTAATTTATGTAATTCAAAATGTCTACCTTTTTCAAATATTCCATTGCCACACCATATTGGATATTTTGACCTAAATTCGTGATTTAGATCTTTAGTTGATTTTTTTTTAATGATTGATATGATATCTTATATACACCTCTGTCCAATAAAATCTCATTTTAAAAACACCCGTAATGATGTACTAATTAGTTAGTGAGCTTTTTAAAGTAAACAATTGATTTTTACCTACTAATAAAGTAACTAGAGTAAATTAAATATAACAATAATTAGTTACTTATATATATAGCAATATCATTAGGTCAACTATTGATCGTATCTAAATAATTTAGTACAAAATTCAAACTTGATTATTCATTATTATATCAATATTACATGTTAGCTAAAAATTGATATTAATTCTCAACTTACTCATTCAATATATATAGGTATTAAAGTTTAAAATTAATTAATTCTAGTTTAATAGAACTCCAAGTTAGTTAATTAACTATATTAATATTAATTTATTAATATATTATTATTACATGTTAGCTAAAAGTTGATAATAATTCTTAACTTTCTGAAATCAGTCCGGGTCCTTAGTATTTGTCCAAATTCAGTTCAACTCAATAGTCTCATCCCAAATTAATTTAACTAGCCCAAGAATAAAAGCCCAATACATAAGCTCAATTAAAATAACCTTCAATTGGGACATTCAATACCATTGGCCCAATTCCAAACTAACCCAATCCAAATAATCAGCCCAATCATCACATCCCAAGCCCTAATTTCATCATCTTCTCCCACAAAGCTTAGCTACAGCCGCCACCCATTATGTCGCCGTCGCCGCACCGGAAAACCCCTACAAGTCCACCGTGGGCCCACCAACTCGGTCAGAGCTTTCCCTGTTGTAACTGGACCCATAACCGAACCCAAAATTCCCAAAAAACACAACCTTCAAGCTGCACAACTCCGCCACCGTTGACCGCGTCCTCCCACCACTTCGCCGCCTAACCATTAAAATCTCCATTGAAACCCCCACCCCTTTCTCCTACTTTACCGTCGCCTGTCACCACTCTCCCTCTCGCGGGGAAATTTGGACATATGCCATTCCCAAATATTGATATCGGCATTTTTCTTTTTTTTTTAATACAAAATTTAATTTAAAAAGTAAATAAAAACTAAATAAATTGCAAATTACACCCTCTATTCTTTAAACCTTCATTTAACTCCTACTTCAAATAAAAAAAAAAAAAAATTTCTCCTCTTATCTTCTTCTGAGATCTAAACCAATGTTATTAAAATCGGACCGGACCGGCCGGCCCGACCGGTTCGACCGCGAACCGGAAGCTGGTCTGGTCCGGTCCGGTTAATTCACTGATTTTAGCGGTTCGATCAGCGATTCATCCGGTTCGATCAGTAAAATCGCTAAACCAGTAGGCTCACCGGTTCGCTCTCCGGTCCGATTTTAAAAACATTGATTAAACACCCCTCTCTCTCTCTTCTTCCCCAATTTCAATTTCTTTTCAAATTCTCAGAAATTAGAAATGACACATAATGACAACATTGCAAGCGGAGGTAATGGGGAGAGGATGAGCGTAGAACAGGCACCACACCCATACATCGTAAGTTTTTTTTTTTTTTTTCAATTATGAGATCTGGTTTCGAATTTTGACATTTGGCGTTTGATATGAACATAAGCCACAAATCTTCATGGCATCTGGTCTCCAGACTCCAGAAGCCATGTATAAAGGTGAGTTATACATGGCGTCTGGAGTCTGGAGACCAAATGCCAGACGCCAGGAACATTTCAAGTTTGATTACTGGGCCTCAGATGCCAAACTCCAAACCTTTTGAAAAAAATATTATGTTTTAATGACATGCTTATTTTATAGGGATATGTCATAATATCGACGCACGTCCTTCCATAATTATCTTCATTCCACTATAATAAAAGTGGTTTTGGAAGGAAAAGTCACATAACGGACTGCATGGTCTGAAGTTACTTGAATGCGAAGGTTGATGTGTGTTGGATGAAGATGAAGATAAAGTGCAAAGAAGATAAGGGAAGGTTTTGATGATTTCCAAAACGTCAAAATCAGCTAAGTATGGAAAGCTTAGGTCCCTTAGAAGAATTTTGAACAAGTAAAGAAGACATCAGAAGAGTTCAAAATTCAGAAACAGCAATCAGAAGGGTAGACCATCAGCTGACTCAAATCAGATTAGTTCAGTGTTTGATCAGCAGAGTATCTATCAGCAAGGTTGCATCGATAAGCAGAGTAGAAGAGATCATGAGATAGTTCAACGGTAATAAATGCACTTGGTGTAATAAATGTTGCAAGAGAAGGGTAGTAATGGCAAATGATTGAAGAATATTCTCGGATCAGCATGGTGCATTTAATGCAGCTACATGAAAGTACAGCAGAAAAAGTACTGATGCAGGGAGCCGTTCTGAATTTGGGCTAAGGCTATGGATTTGAATTGTGATTTGCTTCAACGGTCATATTTTCAGATCCAAGTATAAATAGAGCTGATTTCGAAGAGAGAGACACACAACAACATTCTGAGATTTCGAACAGCTCACTCGTCTGGTGAAGTCATCTGTTGACAGAAGCCAAGTTGAAGAAAATAGAAAATACATTCTGAGTGAATTTGTATTAGCTGAGTGTTGTGCGAAGTTTAAATCCGTCTTTGTGACTGATTTAACTTCAGAGGATAGGTTTTCTGAGTGATTTCCTATTGCGAGCTTACAACATTTTCATTTGTTGTTTAGGTGTAAATGGAGATATATTGTAAACTTTGTGTTTATAGTATAACCCAGAATCTAAGTGATCTGGAAGAGTGGACTAAAGGATTTTTATCCATATAACCACTATAAAAATTCTTTGTGTTGTTTTTGCATTTAAGTTTTCTTGCATATTTCAAAATTGCATAAGTAAACACTTTGAATTGTTTGAAAGATTTTAAAGGAGTTTCTAAACTGGGGATAAAATCTTTTAAAAGACTTAGTCTACTTGTGAAAAACACTTTCAAATTATCCGCTGCAAGTATACTCTTGAAAAACTGATTTTGTTGTAATCAGCTAAGTTGCTATAAGATAAGTGGTCACTCTGCTGTTCAAGATTTGTTCAAGATCAACATAGTCAGCTTACTGATCTTCATAAGCTTAGTCTGCTGACAGACGACTGAAAAGTTTTTAAGTCTAAAAATTTTCAGAGGTCTATTCACCCCCCCCCCCCCCCTCTAGACCTCATCTGACCACTTGGGACCAACAAGTGGTATCAGAGCAGGTGGTTCATTAGAATCAGCTGCCTGATCAACGAGCTTGATCCAAGTATTTTTCAAAGGTTTTCAAAACTTTTCAAAAGAGCATCTTTTTGAAAAACAAAAACTTTTTAAAAAATGGATTGTATCAGCCATGTTCCCCACATTGCCGATGGAGATTTTCCTAGCTGCTTATAATGACAACATGTACACATGTATCATTAAAGGGCCATTCAAATTCACCAAGACGATAATGGTCAATGAAGTTGATACAGTGGTGGAAAAAGACCTTCATGAGATGACTCCAGAAGAAATAAAGTTATTTAATCTAGATAAAGTCGGAAGATTTATCATGACTAAAGCCCTGGATAATGATCGGTTTGACAAGGTCAAACATTGCAAAACTGCAAAAGAGATGTGGGATAAAGTCAGAGATATGAGCGAAGGCAATGATGCTATAAAAGAGCATCAGCTTACTGTTGCTTTGGAGAAACTGGATAACTTCAAGATGCAATCTGGAGAGACCATTGATCAGATGGACACTAGGTTCACCAGAACACTCAATGAAGTTCTAAAGTTGGGAAAAACCTTTACTGACAAAGAAATCACAGTCAGAGTACTAAAGGCTTTACCTCCTAAGTTCAACATGAAAGTGACGGCGATGGAAGAATCAAGAGATTTGGGAAAGATCTCTCTTACAGAGTTGTTCTCCGTACTCAAGGCATTCGAGTATAAACTGCCTAGAATGGGAATTTAAGAAACCTCAACTTCAGGACCCACAGCTGCTCTAGTTGCTGCTGAAAATCCAAGAAGACCAGCACAAAGAAGTAAAGAAGTGGACTCATCTGATGAAGCCACATTACTCAACAAAAAGGAGTACACAGCTGGAGATGTAGCATTGCTGATGAACAATTTCAGGAAGTTCTACAAGAGAAAAATGAAGAACAAATACAACAATGCTTCTACTTCTAAACCTAACTCTTCTTCTCAAGAAAAGGATGATTATAAAGCCAAACTAATGTGTTATAACTGCAGGAAATTGGGACACTTCATCAGAGACTGTTCATATCCAAAAGCAGAGAAATACACTGAGGAAGAGAAGAGAATCAGAAAAGAAAGAAAGCATCAGAAATGCAAGGCAATGATGGCGGAAGCAGAGAAGCTGGCTGCTGTCTACTCATCTGATTCAGATTCAGACACGTCTGACGAAGAATCTTCTGATGAAGAGAACCCTGCTCTCATCTGTCTGATGGCCAAGGAATCTGATGACTCTGAGGATGAGGTAACTCCTCTTGATAATAAATTATTTAATTCATTTGAACAAATGATGCTTAACAATACTGGTATTGCTGAAGCATATAAAAAGCTTAAGGAAGAGATGATTTTGCTAAAAGAGCAAAATAGTTCACTGAAACTCACAGTTGAAAAGCCAAGAGAATCAGCTGAATATAAACAGCTTGAGCAAGAACATGAATCTCTGAAAGCTGAATGTGAAGTTTATAAAGGAAAAATCATGGAACTTGAAAAAGTTATTGAGTCTCGTGAGAAATCATATGTTGCATCCACTCATACATCTAGTACACAGAAGATGCCTTTAGAACAAGATAAGTTAGAATTGAATCATACTGAAAATTTTATATCTGCTGACAATAGTAAGGTCATTCTGTATGTTCAAACTGCTAAACCTGCTTCACCTGAGAAAGTGGTAAAGGAGACAAAAACTCCTAAGGCTAAAAAGAGCAAAGAGCCTAGTGTAAAAGGATAGTGCCCAGCAAGCCAATATTAATTAGCTTGTTGAAGTATTATTTTCTTATGGTTTATAATTAATACGCCGTTCATTCATAGTACGTGAAATTGAACAATGGCCAACTTCATCTATCGCGAATATATTTAAGCGATTGGATGAAATCCTTAGATTACATTCGACTATGGGATGATTCACTTCAGTACTGAGTGCAATCATGAAACAGTCTCAAAGGTCGTGATCTTAAAACCGTTCCAAGTCATAGATTCCGAACGAGACGGGGTATCGTAGGAATCGCCAAGACTTGTACAAGTAAGCATGATTCACATGGAGTGAATTTGTAGCGTTTCATGAGCAAGGCATTTGAGGCCAGTGCATATGAGTAGGTGGTTCAATGGACGATTGAATGCATCGAACGACCCGAACAGAGAAACCCATTGTGGAAGCGCATGACGCATATCGGTGATGGGATGTTTCTCAAGGCTTATAATAGTGTACGATTTAGTCCTTGGACTTGAGGTGCTAGGGTTAATTCGGTGCACGAGTGTGCGTACTTAGATTTAGGTGCTGGTCACGTAGCCTGACCACAAAGTGCCTAAGTTGGGTGCGTACACGACTGTACGCGAGTGGTTAGTACTAAGAAAGGATCTATCGACTCATCCTGATAAGGTGAGAGAATTTCCTGTACGTTCTTCGATAATATGTTCCTAGAAATCCATGGCCATGGTTGGTGACGAATTTGGAAAGGAATTTCCAAATTTAGCAGTCACACCGGAATTACAATTCAGAATTAGAAAGTACAGTATCGAGATAATTAGAGGTGCCGATCAATTCACACACCCTAGGTCTCGATCGGGAAATCATCGTGGAAGGACCGTATGTACATGGCAGTTATAAGAGGTGAGGTTCACAATAATCAATTCACCTTTGATTGGGCTTCATGGGCTTGTGGCTAGACATCGACCATGAAGTGTGGGTACTCCTAAATTAATAGGAAAATTAATTCTAGGAGTGGTCAATTAAAAGTTGTTTAATTGATCGGAGCATTTAATTGCTCGTTAATTAAATCACGAAAGTCGTGGGCCTGCTGCCAGTTGATGGTGAACCCAGAGGGTCACACACAATACAATTGGACGGTGACTGTCTTAAAGGAAAGCAAATGATTTAAAGTTGTTAAATCAAAATAATTGAATTATGGTATTAATTCAATTGGAGAATATTAATTAGATATCTAATTGGTTAATGTTTAATTAATTAATTAGACTTATCTGATTAATTATGAAATTAATTAAAGTAGTTAATTAATTGGAAGAATAAATAATTAACCAATTTTAGGATTGTATAATTATGGGTTGATTTTGCAATTAACTAAAAATAGGGGAAGGGGGCTATTTTGTGTAAGACAAGGAAAATGAGTTTTAGTCTTGGAGAGCAAGCAAGAAGAGATCTATCAAATCTTGCATTCCTAAGTTGATAAGGAATAGGAGATTTGATAGATAAGGGAAGAAGATATCTTCTAAGAGAAGGACTCTTTTCTTATAAATACTTCTTCTCTTCTCTTCATTCATAACTAATGATCAACTTTTGAAAACCCTAAAAGAAAAGAGAGTAGCCGATTTTGCAAGTTGAAAAATTTGATTTTCGCACAAGAATTATTAATCACAAAACCTCCCCACAACTTTCATCCCGAACCCAAGTCGCCCGAACTCAAACTCGGCCGAACCTGAGCTGGCCGAACCCAACCTGGCCGAGCCCTGTTCCGATCACATAAGTCCTGTGATTCGTTTCTTCCATCTGTATCTCCTAATCCAGATCCAGATCTAGATCTGAAACCCTTTGCTGACAAACCTGCGAGATCCAGTTCTGAGCCTAAGACTTGTAGGTGTCACTACAATCCAATTGGTGTGGATCAACTTTGGAGGTGAGACACATGTATCACTCAAGATGTGGTACGAACCAAACATCTGGAGGAAACCACCACAAAACCGTGGTGAGGTAAATTGCGATTAACCCACTGTGTTTAATTAATTGTTTGATTCAACCTTTTCGTATAATTAAATGTGGAGAAAGTTTTATGGGACCATTAGGGACTTCGAAAAATTTTAAATTCCGCACTTTGTTGTATTGACAATCGAGCCCTATGACAAAATATCCCAACAGTGGTATCAGAGCCAACTCCATACGTTTTTATACGAAAAGGCCTGAACATAATGTGTTTTCACTGTATATGCTTGATTGTATGTATGAGAACGCGTGATAATTATGTTCTGTTGATTGATTCTTGCTTGGTATGACTGGATCTATGATTGGGAAAAATTGCCTTTTAAGATCTGTGGCGAATTTATAGTTTTTCGAAAAATCAGGACTCTTGGTGCAAAAATCGCAAATCTCAAAATTAAGGGCTGAAAATTATTTTTTCTGTTTCTGGAATTTTTTGTAAAATCTGGACTGTTTCTGAAAATTTAATCGCACGGGTTTTTGGGCTGTTTTGCAATTTCCGAAAATTCAAGGACTGTTTTGTAATTTTCGAAAGTTCCGGGGTCAGTTTGCAAATTCGAAAATTTTCTGGATTTCAAAATTTTATTTTCTGGTCCTTCTGTCCGAAAACTGTTTTGGGGGTATTTTGTAACTTTTCAAAAGTTTTGGGGTCAAAAGTGCAATTTCTGAAAGTATAGGGGCCGAACTGTAATTTTCAAAAGTTGAAAAATCAGAATCTTAATTTGAGGCAGAAAACTTGTTTTATTTATCCGAGAATTTATTTGTCATAATTAGTAGTGACTAAAAAGCAAGAATCATAGGAAGTTAGTTTTAAAAGGTAGTTTTAAAATTAAGAAAGAAATACGTAAAAGTTGTTTGCATGTTTCTTGTTCTACGTGAACTGCTTACGTGGTTTTCGATCGCGCCGAGCCTTGACCTTAGGTTAGATGTGATTGGTTTAATTTAATGCATGGTTTTTATTGGGCCTGCGAGCCTGTTATTATTTTTGGGCCGCTTTGAGCCTTTGTAATAGAATAGGGTTTTACTGCTTTTTTAATCTAGGATGGAGGCCCGTTTACAAGCAAGGTGGGAGCCCAAGAAGAATTGAAGGCCATGTATGCATGGTACATTGTGTAATAGCATAGGTCTTTTGAGAACCCTTTAAATTGACCAATTGGGCCAACATCATTGGCTCGATGATGGCCTGCATAGGAGGCTCCCGATCGAAAACATATTGTGGTAGTATGCATGCTAGGCTTGTATGGCTTTTATTTATTAGTCGATTTATGATTGCTTGTGTGTTTGCGCGCTAGAATCTAGATCGTAAATAAAAGATAAAGCATAATTGAAGCGGTGAGATCTCGAGGAGAGTTTCCTTAAACTTTCAAAAACCGAAAATTCCCCTCTTGAATAAATATTAAGTCATATTGGGTTAAATATAAAATGAGGTTTTATAAAATCCAAGCCTTCCATTAATAGGGACTAGTGTATGTTGTCTACTTATCGATAGAGGTGATCCAGAGTCTGGCACCCGAGTCGAAGAAAGGGGCAATACACGAAATTCCTTGATTCTAGTTTTAATAAAACTCGACAAGGGTAGGGACTGGTCGGGACGTGAAGATCAACCGATAACTAGTTACGGAGAATTCATGATCGGGCCCGTTACTTATCATGATTAATGGGTTAGACTTAACGCGTAGTAACATTTATGATGTAGCAGTGCTAGATAAATGCGAAAAACGAGGCAAAATAGCTTGAAGGTTGTGTAGTAGACACAATTGGCAATAAGTATGCCTACCTAGGGAATTAATTGTATGGCCACGAGTCGTGGGTGCAACTAATTGCTGCTGGGACGTCAAGACCTACTAGAAAATAGATTTTTCCCGAAACTAGAAGGGGTTATTGTTTCGATAAAATAGTGGGAGAACTTTTTCGATAAAAAGTCCAAATTTCGTTAATTATAAGTATTAATATTAAACCTGTCTGCTTATAGTTGTCTGTTTTATTGTTAGTCATTTACCATCCAAACGATGCTTAATGAATGTTAGAAACGAACTAACTTTGGGGTCCATTATGCGCAATCACCTTCACGAGACGAGCATGGCTGAGTTTAACAATGTTAGAGAATATTGTTCTTACTTAACCAAAATGTTCAAACGAATCAAAAAGTTTGGAGCTCAATTGTCTTTAGAAGATGAGATAGAAATTACTCTAAATGGCTTGTCTGACATCTTCACTCATTTCATGCAAGATTGTATTATTCCGCCTGATGGAAGTAAAACAAAACGCTTGCATGAGTTATTAGATAAATATGAGGAAACTCATCTGCAAGGATGGGGTCTGTACGAAAGGAATTGCCACATGTGTAAGTACGAAAACAAATTAAGGAGGCTTGCCGAAAAGAAATTCCTGAACAAACTTAACAACGGTATGACTTAAAGTTATACACCTATTAATTCTTTTGATGTAAGACATCTGATAAACCTTCATTTCTGTAAAAGTGTTTGCAGGTGATGATGGTATTCCCTCTCCACCTAAAAAGAGGAAATTCCTTAAAAGGAAGATGCAAGTAGTGCAAAGAGACATGAGGGGATGTTGCTTCAGGGATTGTGTCAAGGACTATCTGGACCTAGACATTACTTTTTAGCAGAAGAAGTTTTTCGTATTAGCATGAGTTTCTAGTTTTTGTTTATTTTGAGTATTATTTCAAATTTTGTACAAGACCTTATTGCTTTACCATTGAGAATGGAATTTATTTAACTAGAGCGATTTAACTTTGTGCAAATGTTGATGTTTTGAAACATAGAAATAAACAATGATAAACAAATCAAAACTTCGAAGACTATATGCTGAATCGAAAAACTGGATAATTGTTCACACTGAAATGTTTATTTTGGATATTCCTCCTAAAGAAAGATTCGAAAGGAAGGTTTTTGTCTACTATTCTTGAAATAAGGAACTTGGATAAAACTCCGAACTTTAAAATCTTGTCTTAAAGGAATAATAACCGAAATAAAGGATTGCTAGGCATTCCAAACATTTCAAATCGATTAGAACTAAAAGCACAAGTTCAAAAGGATACTATTTCATATATACTCGCGATTTTCAATCGTTAAAGTATATTTGTACATTGTAGAAGTACAATTCTGAAACTATTGAAGTAATTCAATAGACGTTTTGGAAATGAAGTAACTAGATGCATTATGTCAAAAGCAATTTGATCTAATCAAACTTGTTGAAACATAAGCAACTAAATCCTCGATTATCCAAAGGAGAATAGAATTCTAACAAAGCAAATCAAAGAAGATCGAACTTTGATAAAACTTGGTTCGACTATCGACTGTGATCTTGCTAAATTCCTATATTCACATTAGGGGATAGCCTCCCCTGACTCTTCAAAAGTACTTGGTCTAGTATTTTTCGAAGTAAGTTCTTACACCGCCATGTCATCTAAAACATAGCAACACACCCTTATATGAGAAATTAGATGGTAGATCTGATTCATATAAGGTTTGTGGGGTATCCGTCGAAATCCATTCGATACCTGTTCTACGACAAAGAGAAACGAAAGTATCTCGTAAGAAGCTTGTTCCTCTGTTGACAAAACTCTTGTCAAAGGAAATAAGTAATGTCATAGAACTTGATAAAGTCCAAGAACTGGACCCATCCCCACAAACAGTGGGAGTAAACTCTCAAACCTGCTGAACCGATCCATGCACAAATAAGGGATATGGCATGAAGCCATAAGATTCAAAGTGGAAACTTTGACTTGCCTAATGGCGATAGGTCACTCTTCAAAAGTCCTTCTAGGACCAATGAAAGTACCCTCTCCGTTTGCTACGTCAAAATCCATTTCGAAACTATTAACCATAGAAAGGTGGTTTTCACTGCCGAAGAATGACTGTTGGATATGAATCCTGCATCTCACAATTGAAAATTGATGAGAAGATCTCTATTCAAATCCAAAGGTCAACCTGTGACTTTTTCCCGAACATGGAACATGCAACTTGATAAGTCAATCAAGAATGTTGAAATTGTCAAAAGGCATATGGATTCCAATTGTGCAAAAGGATCAGTGGGAGCAATGTTGAAAGCGTGTTATTCATGCAATTTTCCATGATAAGATTTGGGAACTACATCTCATGTACTGGCAATACGTATTTATAGAGATAAAAGCGAAGTAGATGTTGCAATTCACCAAATCGAAGTACAAAGACTATAAATTGATTAAATTCAATATGGAAGAATCTAAGAAAGGATTAGTTCCAAAGAGAAAAAATTTCTCTTACTTATTTAATGAGCCCTACATATAAATGAGTAAAGAAGTAAATGTCTCAAGAAACCTTATGCTTTAGCATTTGGATTGCATGTAGCATTCAAAGTCTTGTACTAGACCTGACTCATCAAAGGCTCTGACCTTTCACGAGCTACTGATAGTCGAACGCCAGTAAAGGACACTGGGCTACCATTAAATAAATCCTCGAAGGTAATTAAAGGATATAATGCTGGTATGTGGTAGTAATGGAGAATTGAAAAATCGAAGGATTTAGTGATTCGAGATTTCTAGTCTGAAGTGGATGATTTATCCTGTTTCGATGGAGCGAAGGTAAATTGGAAGAAATTCCAATAGTATACCATTGCCGACTCAATCAGAATAATAGCACCATTGTGATGCTGCACAAGAGAAGGTGTTTAGATGAGAAACATTCGTCCAATGATTGGATGAATTACCTAGCATAGCAAAAGCCTGTCATAATCTTAACCGATTTAAACAAGGAAATTGCTCAATGAAAGGGAAACGAGATCTCACCGATGATCTGAACACAATATCATATGATTGAACAAATCATAGATAACTGAGACGCGTAAAAGTACTACGCTATCTCAACAAAGACAAACTCAGCAGATCCACTAATTAAGCTCTTTCACAAATGGGTTCGAGGGACATCTTGGTATAGATGGGTCTTAGAAATGTTGTGATTGGCTTTAGGGCAAGTGGGAGATTGAAAGGATAGTGCCCAGCAAGCCAATATTAATTAGCTTGTTGAAGTACTATTTTCTTATGGTTTATAATTAATACGCCCGTTCATTCATAGTACATGAAATTGAACAATGGCCAACTTCATCTCTCGCGAACTTATCTAAGCGATTGGATGAAATCCTAAGGTCACAATAGACTATGGGACGATTCACTTCAGTACTAAGTGCAATCATGAAACAGTCTCAAATGTCGTGATCTTAAAACCGTTCCAAGTCATAGATTCCGAACGAGACGGGGTATCGTAGGAATCGCCAGGACTTGTACAAGTATGCATGATTCACATGGAGTGAATTTGTAGCGTTTCATGAGCAAGGCATTTGAGGCCAGTGCATATGAGTAGGTGGTTCAATGGACGATTGAATGCATCGAACGACCCGAACAGAGAAACCCATTGTGGAAGCGCATGACGCATATCGGTGATGGGATGTTTCTCAAGGCTTATAATAGTGTACGATTTAGTCCTTGGACTTGAGGTGCTAGGGCGAATTCGGTGCACGAGTGTGCGTACTTAGATTTAGGTACTGGTCACGTAGCCTGGCCACAAAGTGCCTAAGTTGGGTGCGTACACGACTGTACGCGAGTGGTTAGTACTAAGAAAGGATCTATCGACTCATCCTGATAAGGTGAGAGAATTTCCTGTACGTTCTTCGATAATATGTTCCTAGAAATCCATGGCCATGGTTGGTGACGAATTTGGAAAGGAATTTCCAAATTTAGCAGTCACACCGGAATTATTATCCAGAATTAGAAAGTACAGTATCGAGATAATTAGAGGTGCCGATCAATTCACACACCCTAGGTCTCGATCGGGAAATCATCGTGGAAGGACCGTATGTACATGGCAGTTATAAGAGGTGAGGTTCACAATAATCAATTCACCTTTGATTGGGCTTCATGGGCTTGTGGCTAGAAATCGACCATGAAGTGTGGGTACTCCTAAATTAATAGGAAAATTAATTCTAGGAGTGGTCAATTAAAATTTGTTTAATTGATCGGAGCATTTAATTGCTCGTTAATTAAATCACGAAAGTCGTGGGCCTGCTGTCAGTTGATGGTGAACCCAGAGGGTCACACACAATACAATTGGACGGTGACTGTCTTAAAGGAAAGCAAATGATTTAAAGTTGTTAAATCAAAATAATTGAATTATGGTATTAATTCAATTGGAGAATATTAATTATATATCTAATTGGTTAATGTTTAATTAATTAATTAGACTTATCTGATTAATTATGAAATTAATTAAAGTAGTTAATTAATTGGAAGAATAAATAATTAACCAATTTTAGGATTGGATAATTATGGGTTGATTTTGCAATTAACTAAAAATAGGGGAAGGGGGCGATTTTGTGTAAGACAAGGAAAATGAGTTTTAGTCTTGGAGAGCAAGCAAGAAGAGATCTATCAAATCTTGCATTCCTAAGTTGATAAGGAATAGGAGATTTGATAGATAAGGGAAGAAGATATCTTCTAAGAGAAGGACTCTTCTCTTATAAATACTTCTTCTCTTCTCTTCATTCATAACTAATGATCAACTGTTGAAAACCCTAAAAGAAAAGAGAGTAGCCTATTTTGCAAGTAGAAAAATCTGATTTTCGCACAAGAATTATTAATCACAAAACCGCCCCACAACTTTCGCCCCGAACCCAAGTCGCCCGAACCCAAACTCGGCCGAACCTGAGCTGGCCGAACCCAACCTGGCCGAGCCCTATTCTGATCACATAAGTCCTGTGATTCGTTTCTTCCATTTGTATCTCCTAATCCAGATCCAGATCTTAAGTCCAGATCTAGATCTGAAACCCTTTGCTGACAAACCTGCGAGATCCAGTTCTGAGCCTAAGACTTGTAGGTGTCACTACAATCCAATTGGTGTGGATCAACTTTGGAGGTGAGACACATGGATCACTCAAGCTGTGGATCGAACCAAACATCTGGAGAAAACCACCACAAAACCGTGGTGAGGTAAATTGCGATTAACCCCCTGTGTTTAATTAATTGTTTGATTCAACCTTTTCGTATAATTAACTGTGGAGAAAGTTTTATGGGACCATTAGGGACTTCGAAAAATTTTAAATTCCGCACTTTGTTGTATTGACAATCGAGCCCTATGACAAAATATCCCAACATAGTGTAGGTAAACAGACTAGTAAGACAAAACAGCAGAGTCCCAAGAAGTCTGCTGATAAAGCTAAACTGAATCAGACTAGTGGTAAAACTAAGTCATCTGAGCAAGCATCTAGTAATCCAAAGAAGCATAAGAATAAGAAAAATCAAAATGCTTGGTATGGAAATGAGTCATATTATTTGCAACCTGCTGCATATCCTCATATGTATCATGCACCTCAATTTCCAACTTACTATGCACCATACCCTGCTCATCCAATGCATGCATATCCTGCTTATCATGCACCTTACCCTGCTTATGAACATTTTCCTTATCATACTGATCATCAACATGACTTATCTGCTGAATATGATAATGATAAAACTGTTCATGCTCTTGTTAAAACTCATAAGCCTAAGAAGCCTAAGACATCAACATTTTGGGTTGTCAAAGGTGGAACTAATCCTCTAGGACCCTCTCAATAAGGGTACCTAAAACAACTTTATTTTTGTTTTGTAGGTTAGGATTAGGAGTAGGAGTAGAGTAGAGAAGATTTGGTACTTCGACAGTGGTTGTTCAAGGCACATGTGTTGAAGCATACATGAGCTGACTTGTAACGCCCCCAAAATCTCGAACCCTTTTGATTGGATTTTTAATCCAAATTTATGTGCTACTTTTATTATCAAAGTTAAGCATTAATTTGAACTTAAATATACAAATTAATTAAATCTTGTGATCTTTTGAACTTTGAAATAATTAAAAATATAAAATTTACTTTAATATAAGATCAAGACCTTCTTGAAAATTTTCGGGCTTGGATCACAAAATTTTGTTTTTGGGGACAAAAATGTAAGTGATTTAACCGGATTTCGTCGGGTTAAAAAAGAGTATCAGTGAATTTATGATATTGGGGAATTTCAATATATTATAGGGCTCTGTTACTTTATTCAGGATGGATCAATCTCAAGGAAAAGCAATATTGTATAAGCTAGAAATAAAACCATAAAACAAAGCTAAAAACACACCATTATGGAGATATCAAACTCTTTCTTTTCTTTATTGAATGATATAGAGTTAAGCTGTTGTAAGCAGCATTCAATGGCGTATTCTGGAGTTGGTTCATACAATCATTAACTAGGTATTTATATCACGCTAGACCTAGTGTTACAAGGAAACATAGTCCTAATAGGACTCGGCCAAAATATCCTTCTTGGGTCCGGAGTATAGTCTTCTAGTCGAAAAGAACTGTATTCGGCCGGGTCGATAAGATGATCCCGAGCTGTCTGATTTGGTCGAAACGATCTTGTGTTCTTTAGTCGATCCGTACAGTAGGGTGCGAAATAGCCCCCATCAGTACTCCCTCACTTCTTCGAGCGTATAGATAATAGAAGCTCGTAGAAGTAGATAAATCTTCACGACTGTTTGTTTTCTATGAATGGAGCCTCGTTAAAAACCTTTCTCAAGAAAAAACCCAGTGGGAAAAAATCTTAAGTAAGGAAAAGAGTGCTTCATATCATAGATAGTCGTTTTCTCTGTCCTATTACGAATCGCCACGCGTCTATTCCGAGGGCTTTTCATATCCTTCCGTTTTTGGCTGGAATATGATTAATTGTGATGAGTTCGAAACGTCTTTTCTCATCTTAGTTTAAATAGGTAACTCTTGAGTTCGTCATTTCTCCTTTATACTTGCTCACAGTTCATAGCCATTTTCTTGCTTAGTCGTTCGTCGTATAAAGTTTTCCTTTTTTCGTCCTATATCCTTCGAGAGTCTGAAAATATGTCTTCTTTAAGAAAAACTTCTTCTTCCTCGAGGGAGAATGTTACTCCTAATAACGAGGTGGAGTTGCGCTCTAATTTTTTGGGCGGACAGTCTGTAATTTCTGAATTCGTTGTTCCTACAGAAGACACTTTTAAGGTACAGATTCTTTCTGACACAGAGGTTGCTGCCCGAGCCAAAAAGGGTAAAGGTACTGCTCCTCAGATTTCTGAACCGATCGAGGATTTTGCTTGCGCATATACAGTGGACACTTTTCCGGAGGTTGTGAATAATTATGCAAAATATTTCCCGGAGGGTTCCGAAATAATCCTTCCTTCCCCTTCTGATAGGGTCACTTCTCCACCGGAAGGATGCCGCGCTTTTTACACGGCTCATCTAAATAGCGGCCTGCGTCTTCCGTTATCTCCCCTCTTCCTTGATATCTTGAGGATATTCAGTGTGTCCTTGACACAATTAGTTCCAAATTCTGTAGCTTTCCTGGTTTGCTTTTCTGTCCTGATGATTGCGAAAGGGTTTAAACCTTCCTTCCGTAACTTTACACAACTTTTTCGTTTCAACATTTCCAGTTCATCCAATCGTGGGTATTTCTTTGCTAGTCAAAGGCCTAGTCGAACAATATTTGATGCGCCTGTTTCTAGCAATCCTTTTTGGAAATCTCATTTTTTCTTTGTTCGCCCCCCACCTCATCTTCGTTCAGTGAATGGTTCGACTATTCCCTTTTCGTGGGATCATGATTTCAAATGGGTATATGGAGGTCGCTTGCCGACGGGTGAATTCATTCCTGACGATGCTCAGTTTATCGCTGAAATCCCCGAAATGCATGCAAACAAATACCAGAGTGCTCTTCTGATTGGGGAAGCTTTCCTTCGTAAGGCGGGATTGAGCGTCCATACTTTTCCCATCAGTTCATCATCGGAATTACTGGGTAAGCATTTCTCTCCAATTTAGTGTTAGGATAATATTTTCTTATACAGAAAAACTAATTTCTATTTTATTTCTTGTTCAGCTCATATGGTAGAGAATTCTCGACATTCTTCGAAGGGAAGAATGGTGTTATCCAAATCCTCTAAATCTGTGGAGAACAACCCGATCGAACAGAGGGTTTCTCGGAAGAGGAAGCTGGAGTTAGGTCACGAATCCGAGGAGAATGGAGAGGAGTCTCCAAATTCTTCACAAGGTTCCCCTGTTCGTCAAGGGACTGGGTCAGGTTATCCCCCTCTTCAGCTTAGATCATCTTTGGGAATTCGCGGATGTCATAGTTGGTCGATGCCTCATCCTAGCGATAACCCGGTGGGGAGAAAAAGGAGCTATTATGGTCGTTCTGGCAATGATCTTTTTCTTCCTGGCGATAGTCGTCAGAAACCCACCTTGGTTGAAATGATTGAAGACCACTTAGAGGGGAAGAGAGCTGCTGGTTATTCCGAGAAAGATTCTCTTGTCCATGATGAGAGCGAGAACGCGGTCGATAAGGCTACTCGCGTTCTTTTATCCGGAGTTTTCACACGTGATTTGAATAAACTTTTCCGTAAGGATCCTTTGGAGAAGTTTCAGCGAGCTTCTCTTTATGCTGAAAAGGTAAAGTCTTTCGAGCTCATATTATAGACCATTCTTTATTTCGAAGATATTCTTGCTAACTTATTTCTCTTCTTACCCCTTTGCTTTTTCAGACTAAGACTTGTCTAGCCTCATACGCGTATGAAACTGCACTTTGGAAACAGCAATGTGAATTTTTGGATGAGAAAAATAAAGCTCTTCTTCGTAACTTTTCTGGTTCAGAGGTTGGTCCCTCAACATCTTCTTCCGTTTCTGTCGTAGAGACTCATACTACTGAGACCGAGGATCAGGAGATTTTAAATAGGATTATGGAGGTTTCTCGTGCCCAGGAGCAAGCCAATCAAACGGCTAAAAAGTTAGAGGAATTCCAATTCAGAGTACGGCTCGAATTAGTGAGCTTGAATCTAAAGTATCAAGTCTTCAAACTTCTTCAGAGGAGTACGAAAAGGATGTCTCACTTAGTGGACTTAGGGATCGATACGGTAGGAACCCTGACGAAAGAGTTGTTCGCGAATTCCTTAATTCTCCTGTTCATATGGCGTTGGTGTACCGGATGGTCGGTCCTCTTCTTGAGAGTACTTTTAAGAAGGCGGTTCATCAGCTGGTCGCCTTAGAGATGATCGACGACCGTCGAAAGGAGTATTTTAAGGCGGCGCACATTCGGTTGAATCGTTATGGTGAACTTTACTCCCCTTCCGAACTTCCAGATGTCGTATATCAAGGTTTTCCTTTGGCTCACCTTGTCGAAGAATTAGGAGAACCATTGCCTATTCCTCCTTCTGATGTTAACGATGAGCTCGATAATACCTTTATCGATCCTGAAGACGAAGAAAAAGAGGTAGAAGATATTGGCTCGACCGAGAACGTCGGCAGTGAACAGAGAATTCCGGATAGCGACCAGGCTTCTTGAAATAGTAATTTTTTGAAATAATCTTTGTAATTATTTACCCGTAGGTTTAATTGTAATTTTACCTTTTCACCCGCTTGTACGCTAAACGTTTCGTATTTTGTCAGTGGTGTCTTTTCATTTTCGCCGTAATAATTCAGACAAGTCATTAAATTTGCCGTAATCATTATGCGTGTGTCTTTTCGAATTCTAGCGTTTGCTCCAAGGTCAGTTTTTCTATTTCACGCCCTTTCTTTAGGTCTGTAGCGTCTTTTCAAGTAGTATAAATACTAAAGGTAAAAACTTGACTTGTTATTTACCGTTATACTCGTCTCCTTTAATAGAATACTCTTTCTTTGGCTGGTCGATAAACTTTCTCGTTATTTGCTTTATATTTTTCAACAACTCGATCATGAGTAATCTTTTTGGTAATACTTCGAAACGACCCTTTCGTGAGAGCGCTAGGGATAATAGGTCCAAAAAATCTCGAAGAGATGGGCCGTCGATGGAGCCTCCTCGTTCATCCCCAATAATTAGGTCGGAGACTGATACTCGCATTATTGCCTCCGAACCTTTTTCTGTAGTAAACTCGTCGTTTTCCGAACCAATCTTTTCTTCTTCTACTCAAGTAGGAAGTATGCCTTCCCCTGGTCGGATAGCTTTTGGCGATATGTCCAATGAGGAACCGAGCTATACTATACATGTTACTTCAAGTGCTTCTTCCTTCGAGCACGTTTTTCATGGAGGGGATTTTACTATTTCCCTTCCTTTGTCTACTTCTATTGCCCCAGTCGCCGGCGGAGGGCAAGCTGGTGATGGCCTTTTTGTGAATGCTTCCACCACACAACCGATTTTGCAAGATTGTCCTGACTATCTATTTCACGATACAACGGTGATGACTACCTCTTTTGAGTCTGGGGGACCTTCTGGGGGTCGGTCTGGGTCGAGACCAGGTCGTCGAACTGTTATTTCTGCTTCGGGCAAGGAGACCTCCGTTAGCCCCAACGAGAGAGACTCTCATCGTCTGTTAGATGATCGTTGTATTCTCGAGCAGGTCAAAGACATTATGTTGTCAGAGACTCCGCGCTTGGATGGTGTCCCTTCTAACAGTGAATTGCCTGGCTCAATTGAGCCTGATGCTTTGTCCTGGGACCTGGGTTTGAGCACCATTTTGCCTGGCGAGATGAGGAAGCTTGAGGGTACTTCCAATGTACGCCTTGTTCAGTCACTGGTTAAAATATGCGAGCAGGTAGACATATCTTTCGACAAATTTCCCTACTTTTATTTCGATTTTCATGTTGTGTGGGGGGTTTTTCTCATTCTTCTTCTTTTTCAGTCCAAGTATCTTGCCCTTCAGCTGGGTGTGCAGAATGATGATCTGTGGAATAGTAAGGATGCCTACCAGAAACGGTTGGAGTCGGAATCGGCGAAGGTCACAGGGCAGACTCTCCAGCTGCAGCTTGTCAATGATGATTTGAAAAAATTGCAGGAGGAGAAGTCTGTCTGGGAGCAAGAGAAAAACGATTTGGTTCGGGCTGCTGCCCTTGCAGAGGAGTCTCAACGGCGGTCCTATGAGGAAGGATATGACGCTGGTTATCTAAAGCGTCAAGAGGAGTTGATGGCATTTGCTGGCAACTTAACTCCTCGGAGGGCTGTTTCTAGCAGTCGACCTGCTGACCGTTCTTCTTAGTGATCTTTGTTCGACCTGGCAGGCCTTGGACTGTCTCTCTTTTTCTTTTTTTCTTTTTTTCTTTTTTTTTTTCTTGCCCAACTTTTGTGCATTTGTTCGGGCTGAAGTTTTTGTAATGGGAAAAGCTCTGAATTGGAAATTATGACCTTTTGGTAGGCAGATTCTTGCCTTGATCAATTTTCTTCTGTTGATATACGTTGTTGTGTACATTTTGCCTTTACGCATAAATATAACCATCATGAGACAATCCGTATAGATTAGCACACTTATCTGAAATTGATCTTTGCGGAGAATAATTGGGATAGACAAAAGGTAGTCTGATCTTGCTTGGTCACTGTTTAAGTATCCAAATGATATACTGTTTGTGCTGCAAATCAAATCTCGTTGATCAACCCAGTATAATCCCTTGGGTTATATTCCAAACCGTATAGTACATCGAGAATGTAGATGGTAGGTTTTTCTTTTATGTATCGATAATCGACTAAATAGCTACTAAGGGACGCTCATCATCTCGGTCGATGTTCAATCTATGCCCTGTTCTTTTGTCTTTTTGTGATTTAAATCTTATATAAGGAGGCTATTGTCTCTTTCGCTGAACTCCGTTGTTCCTTACATCAGACTAAGGAAAAATATCCCGCAAAGCATCTTCCAAACCTTTATGTTTCCCAGCATTAATTTTGAACTATATGTTCCTCAATTGGTGTATCATTACATCATTTCTTTGATATGGGAGGAATTGGAAAATGTAGAATTTCTTGGCGGATCTGTTCTGGTTAGACCTCCTTCAGCAATTCTTTGGTATGTTAGGCAGTTACCTCTTTGCCGTTTTGAATAAGGAGGACTATTCTCCTGATTTCCATGTCAGATATCTTGGATTGTGAAGGAGTTCCTGTATGGCTTAGTCAATGGTCATCCATATGATGTATGAGGCAGTGACGTCCCTCGTATGGCGAAGGGTTCGATCTTTTATCGAGCCAGTATCCTTCTCACTACGACTTTAAGACTTGTATGCCTTTGTTTGTGGATGCTAGATTTCTGCTTTGTTATTGATTGATCGTTTCGATCTGGGACCTCTTTTGTTGTCGACTAGTTGAGGCGTTTAAATATTGCCGTTCCGACTTACTTGCATTTATTACGGGGAGTCAAAGGGTTGCCTCTGTGTCCGTTGATCAAATACTTTTTCAGCCGTTGGATCCCTTAGATCTATCCCTATAAATAGGGCGGCAGTTTGCATTCTTCATTTGCAATTTCCCAAAGATAATGGAAATCTCAGCTTCCTTAAATTTTATTTTGCCATCAGATCCCATAGTATTCAAAAAGTCACATTATCGTGATTCACTTTGTAATAGCTTGATTATCTTCTACCTTGTACTGACGGGTCCCATGGAAGCCCTACCTTGTTCTAACGGGTCCCATGAGGCCTCAAATGTTGTTTTCACAGATTTGAGGTCCGTGGTTTCTGTTTGCACATGGGGGGTTCATACTTGCCACTCACCCCTGCTCTTCGATGTCACCTCCGGGGCGATAGACCACCGGGGTGGGCTGGTTAATTTTTCTTCTGCGACGGTCCCGAAGAGATGCTGCTTTAGGATAAAATATTAACTCCTAAAGTAGAAGCAGTATCTCGTTGTGGGTGAATGAGTGTTGCCGGTCATCTGGCTGGTAATGATCATTTCCTCTGGAAGAATATTTGATCTTCAGAACCTGGCCATCGAACCAAAGAAGTCGACCATCCTGAGCAGCATGCTTCTTAGGTGGTCCCTTATGATCGACGAGACTAGGGAGGAGATTGGTGTTTCCGTGGACATTGTCGTGAAGATCACAGATCTTATAGGATCATTTCATCTAAATTATTGTAACGATTTTTAAGTAGTATGTAGACCTTTGTAACGTAGGACTTTTGTACGTAACTGATTTGATGAATAAGATATTACTTTTATCCCTTGCATCTTCCTTGTCGTTAATTCTGTCATAATTTTTATTTATGAGTAACATTTTCCGAGTAGACGGGTTCATACTCAATTTATCTTCAAAACTTTTAGGAGTATTAGCAGATCATTTAGATCGTTAGGAACAGATCAAGGAGTGTTTATTGAGCGGATCAATGTTCACTCAACTTGTTTGATTAGACTTAGATCGAGGAGTGTTTATTGAGCGGATCAATGTATACTCAACTCTTTTTTATTAGACTTAAGTTTTTAACCCAAAAGCCTTTTAATCGTCATAAGTAAATTGTTGAAAATACATCGAGGAGTTTTTATTGAGCGGATCAATGTTTACTCAACTCGTTTGTGATTAGACTTAGGTTTTTAAACCCAACAGTCTTTTTGATCTTTGAAAAACGGGCGACGAGTTTTTATTGAGCGGATCAATGTTTACTCAACTCGTTTATAATTTAGACTTAGGTTTTTATACCAAAAGTCTTTATTAAATGTCGCCTACGTATCGAGGAGTTTTTATCGAGCGGATCGATGTTTACTCAACTCGTTTTGTTTAGACTTAGGTTTTTAGTACCAGAAGTCTTTTAATCGTCGTAAGTAAATTGTTGAAAAATATATCGAGGAGTTTATATTGAGCGGATCAATGTTTACTCAACTCGTTTGTAATTAGACATAGGTTTTTAATCCAACAGTCTTTTTGATCGTTGAACAACGGGCGAGGAGTTTTTATTGAGCGGATCAATGTATACTCGATTCGTTTTTAATTTAGACTTAGGTTCTTATACCAAAAGTCTTTTTGATCGTTGAACAACGGGCGAGGAGTTTTTATTGAGCGGATCAATGTATACTCGACTCGTTTTTAATTTAGACTTAGGTTCTTATACCAAAAGTCTTTTTGATCGTTGAAGATATATTGAGGAGTTTTTATTGAACGGATCAATGTATACTCGACTCGTTTTTAATTTAGACTTAGGTTCTTATACCAAAAGTCTTTTTGATCGTTGAAGATATATCGAGGAGTTTTTATTGAACGGATCAATGTATACTCGACTCGTTTTATAATTTGGACTTAGGTTTTTATACCAAAAGTCTTTTATCGTCGTAAATAACGGGCGATGAGTTTTTATTGAGCGGATCAATGTATACTCGACTCGTTTTTATGGTCGGATTGAGGAGTGTTTATTCAGCTGATCAATGTATACTTAACTCCTTCTGCTCCAATCTCGACCACTATGATAGTAGAATTCCAAGGAGTGTTCACCGAAACAATCGATTTATAGAAATTGCTAAAATCTTTTAATAACTGAACTGTAGGCCAAGGCCTTTATTACAAAGACTAAAACTTGATGAAATAAAATAAAACAACGCAGTATAATCTGCTAAAATTTATTTACCATAGTATTTTCTAAGGTTGACTGCATTCCAGGTTCTTGATAAGGCTGTTCCATCCAAGTGTGCGATTTTGTATGAACCTTTCTTTCCTACGCCAATGACAACATAAGGTCCATCCCAGTTTTGTTGTAATTTTCCCACATGCTTGGATACTTCTACCTTTTTCAAGACCAGGTCTCCTTCTTTGAAGGTTCGGATGCGTACTTTTTGATTGTATGCCTTTTCCATATTTGTTTTAGTTGCTTGCAAGCGTACAGCGGCTTTTTCTCTTAAAGCTTATGTTAAGTCGATATCATTTTCTCTTGCCTTTTCATTTTCCAAATCATCGAACATCTCGATTCTTGGCGTTGGGATTAGAGTTTCAACAGGAATAACAGCTTCCGACCCATATACCAAGCTAAATGGGGTTTCCCCAGTCGAGGTCCTGACTGTAGTCCGGTTAGCCCAGAGTACTCCTGGGAGTTCATCAAGCCATTTTCCTTTGGCTGCTCCTAATCTTTTTTCTAAGGATTTTATTATTTCTCGGTTTGCTACTTCGGTTTGTCCGTTCGCTCTGGGGTGCCCGACCGAAGTGAAGTTTTGTTGAATCCCAAGTTTTGAACACCATTCTATTACCTGTTTTCCCGCGAATTGGGTTCCATTATCAGAAATTAGGATCCTAGGGATGCCGAATCGACAAACTATGAATTTCCATAGGAAGTTGATCACTTGGAATTGGGTTATTCGTGCGAGAGCGATGCATTCTATCCACTTGCTGAAATATTCTTCCGCGACCAGGACATAAGCTTTCTTGGATCTAGCAGCTTGGAAAGGTCCCACGATGTCCATTCCCCATTGATCGAAAGGCCAACATATCGGGATTGGGTGCATTTTTTCTGCCGGTTGATGACATACATTCGCATGGACTTGGCAGTGATGACATTCTTGGACATATTGAGCTGCATCTTTATTGATGGTAGGCCAATAGTAACCTGTTCTGAGACATTTTAAGGCCAATGCCCTTGATCCGCTGTGATTTCCCGCATCTCCATCATGTATCTCTCGCAGTATATCGGTGGATTGTGATTCAGGGACGCATTTCAGAAGAATTCCAGATGCTGATCTTCGGTAGAGTTTTCCTTCTACAATCGTATATTTTGGAGCTCGATATCTTATTTTCCGGGCTTCATTCTGGTCAGGCGGTAGTTTTCCTTCTTGAAGATAGTCTATAATTGGAGTCATCCAGTTTCCTTCAGCTCCTTCAATTTCCATAATATCGAGTGCCGGCGTTTCATCGATATCGATTGCCGGTGTATTAGAGATTAACCAGTTGATTACCCTTTCGGTCTTTCCATCATGGGACCCCCGTAAACCTAGATAGTTGATCGGCCCATTTGTTTTCTGAACGGGGAATGTTCTGTATGCCGAAACTTTCAAATTTCTCAGCTAGTGTTTTTACTTTGGCGAGGTATTTGACCATATTGAATTCTTTAGCCTCGTATAGGCCTTCAATTTGTCTTTGCACTAACTCTGAATCAGTTAATACTTTAAGACTTTTTATGTTGGCTTTGATCGCCATTTCCATTCCTGCAATTAATGCTTCATATTCTGCTTCATTGTTTGTTACGACGAAGTCCAATGTTATTGCATAATTCAAATCTTCTTCATTTGGTCCGGTGAAGTTGATCCCGGCACCTCCTCCCTCTCGGCACGAAGCACCATCGACGTGCATTAGCCAAGTTTAATCATTTATGACCAAGACATCGTCGTTATGGCTGCTCGATGATTCAGTTGCCAGTGTCGGAGTTTCCAATAGGAAATCGGCTAACACTTGGGCCTTAATTGCAATTCTTGGTTTGTAATCGATTTCGAACTGGACTAGTTCGATCGCCCATTTAATTAGTCTTCCAGAGGCTTCTGGTTTCGCTAAGACTTGTCTTAGTGGTTGATTTGTCAAAACCACTATTCTGTAGGTTAAAAAGTAAGGTCGGAGCTTTTGGGCAGCCACCACTAAGGCCAGAGTGAATTTCTCAATTTCCAGATAATTCTTCTCCGCCCCTTGCAATAATTTGCTTAGATAATAGACAGGCTTATGTTCTGAGCCTTCTATCTTAACTAGTACAGAACTAATGGCTGCTTCGGAGATGGAGATGTAGATATACAATGGTTCTCCTTCCGTTGGTTTGGCCAACAACGGTGGAGTTGTCAAATACTCTTTGAGTTGTTCGAAGGCTCGATCGCATTCTTCAGTCCAAAGGAAGTTTTTTGCTTTTCGAAGTGTTTGGAAAAAGAGCAAACTTCTGTCTGCCGACTTTGATATGAATCTGTTCAATGCTACGATTTTCCCGACCAGGCTTTGCACTTAGGAGATGGTTTTTTGGGAGGTTTCATTTCAGTTATGGCCCGGATTTTTTCCGGATTGGCTTCTATTCCGCGTTGGTGGACTAAATAACCCAAAAATTTTCCTGACTTAACACCAAAAGTGCATTTCGCGGGGTTTAACTTCATACGATATTTCCTTAAGATCTGAAAACATCGATCAAGGTGTTTTACATGATCCGCTTCGTTCATACTTTTGACCAACATGTCGTCCACATAGACTTCCATTAACTCTCCGATTAACTCTTTGAACATTAGGTTTACTAACCTTTGGTAAGTAGCCCCGGCATTTCTTAAGCCGAATGGCATTACTATGAAGCAATATACTCCCTGTTCGGTTACGAACGCAGTCTTCTCTTGGTCCTGCTCATCCATGTATATTTGATAAAACCCTTGAAAAGCGTCCATCATACTGAATATCGCGAAGCCCGCAGTTGAGTCCACTAATAGGTCGATCCTTGGGAGGGGGTATGGATCGCGGGGGCACAATTTATTAAGGTCAGTAAAATCATTGCACATTCTCCATTTGTTGTCCTTTTTATCCCCTTTTGCTACCAGCACAACATTACACAGCCATTCTGAGAAGTGTATTTCTCGAATTTGTTTTGCTTCGAGTAGTCTTTCTACCTCGGCCTTGATAATTTTATCTTTTACTGGGCCATGATTTCTCTTCTTTTGTCTGGCGGGTTTTGCCATAGGATCAATTTTTAGGGAATGTTTGATTATTCGAGGATCGATTCCCTCGATGTCGTTCGCGCTCCAGGCGAAGACGTCGACATTATCTCTGAGGAAGTCGATTAACATTATTTCCCCTTCCTTGCTCAATTCAGTACCTATTCTTGTCGTTTTAGAAGAGTCCCCTCGTACTAGAATTATATCCTTATGTTCTGAGGGCTTTAAGGTTAAATCTAGCGGTTCTTTTCCCTTTTTGTCCATTCGATCAGTAATGGGGATTTCGACCTTGTTTCTAACAAGATCTTCTTCAGGTTTTCTTTTGCTCGGAGTGATTGATTTTGGATGTTCTTTCAAGGTTAGTGAGGTGCTGTAGCAATCCCACGCCATACAATGATCATTTGTTATTTCTCCGATACCTCCATCGGTCGGAAATTTTATCTTCTGGTGATAAGTAGAGACAACGGCTCGGAATAGGTTGAGAGTAGGTCGTCCTAATATCGCGTTATAAGCGAAGGGAGTTTCTACCACTAGAAATTTCACTAGCTTCACCGTCCGGTGCGGTTTCTTCCCGAGCGACACACTTAAGGTTATCGTTCCGCTGGGGATGATCTCGGACCCTCCAAAGCCTACTAACGGCGTAGCTACTTTCTGTAGGTTTATCTGCCCCAAGTTCATTTGGGCTAAAACCTCCGGGATGATATTTGCTGAGCTTCCATTATCAATTAGGATTCTTTTGACATTATAATTCGCTATTTCTAACGACACCACCATCGGGAAATCGGGGTTATCCTCTTTTGTGTCCCAAATGATGTTTTTAGGTACTTCGCCTTCGTTAAAGCTGATCGGCTGGTGGTTCGACGGCTTGTTTTCCAGAGTCCATATTTCTCTCGGGTATTTCGGT